>WSTH01000011.1:0-69667 GCA_019616345.1 Ceratobasidium sp. 395 | reverse complement strand
AGTGATGTAAATCCAGGCCCTGACATTTGGGTGATGTGAGTGGTTTCTGGGATGTGTGGGATGTGCTGATTTCACCAATGGGTAGGCTGGACAGTACTGGGTCCGCCTCTATAAGGCAAGTGGTTTTCTCACATCACTTTAAAGGTCTTGGTAAGCAAATTCCCACTTTCCTGATGACTACAACAGTAATGCAGCTACCACGACTTGTGAAGCCATTTTCTCCACAGTGGCTCAACGGAATTGTGTGAAACTTTGCGTACGCGTACTTTATGGTGTTTAGAGTACTTTATATCAATGCATGTATATTGTGAACACAACCAGTTGCATGCAACAGGAGTTTGAAGCAATCTTTGTCATGTGTTGCATTCCTTTTGTGAGCCAGTGTAAGGATTCCATTCAGTGCCTCCAGGAATTCATTTTCTGTAGAAATTGGTCAGTGTAGTCTGCAACTGTTGCTGTGCTAAATACTTGCCCTGGTTGTACAAGCCCGGTATGCTGCGGTTTGCTTCTTCTTCTCATCGGGTACACGCTGTTTGCCATTGTCTGCAGTGTCACCGTTGCTACTCGCCTCTTCTTGCTCTTGGTTGCGTTGCGCTTGTTCTATGGCTTGTGCCTGGGCCTTGACATAAGTCTTCTTGTCTGCTTTGTACTGGTACTTCGTGACGCAGCGCTTCTGTATGGTGTCTTTGCTTGCTGGTGCTAGGACCAATTGTGCTTTGGGTATGCATTCTGTGCCTCAATCCCAAATAAACTTGCACCAGGCCTTGAACGGCTCAACGTTGACTGGTTTGTTGTGGTGCTTTGAAAAATTAGACTGGATCAGTGCTCTGCATGCAGCACTAGCACCATTGCTTGGCTATGCTTCATCCCAAGGAGCAAGCCCCTCTGGATACCCCATATGCTCAGGTTTCAGACTGCCAACTGTGACAAAGAGGTGGAATAGGCAGCTATTCATGGTTTTCTGAGATATTATGCATCAGGAAAAAGGGAAAAAACTTTAGCTGCCTTTAAAGGACTTTAAATGACCCAAAGTACCTAAAGGTGCTGCACACAAGTACCCCTATTTAAAGAACTTCAAAGTTGCATAGATACCTGTAGAAGACTTTCAAGTTGGGTAGGTGGCTTTAAAGTACTTTAAGGTGTAGTGTAGATCTTTAAACCTCTTTAAAGGTAGCCCCTTAGCTCCAAAGTGCTTTAAAAGTTGTCACAAATTCTAAAAAATCTGGAAATTTTTGAGACAAAAACCTTTGATTTGCTTGCCCCAACGTGTCAGAATTTCCGGATGGAAAGTCACGGAGAATGAAAAATGTATACATATGATGTCTATATACATCCGGTGTGATTCACACGTTTGTTTGGTACTACTTGCAGCAGACAGCAGTCGACCAAATACATTGTCATGACCTGGGGTATTGCGCTACCCAATGCTCACTGGAGGGGCGCCAGTACGGGCTTTGGCGCGCTAGTAGTGCCCTGTGGGACTGTCTCTGCGTGCAGGGCGTGAACGGATAACACCCTGAGCAGTAGTGTGTTGTAGCTCTGGGTTGGTGACTATGTGATTATTAGATTTGTTAGTTGCACGCTGTAGTGGTTGCAACCGCGCCGAATGGGTTGTGTACACTGACAAAGAGGAGAACGGAGTAGCGGTTATCAACTTAAACTTAGATTATAACGGAGGCAACATACCAGTAGGTGTTGGACAGGGTTTGCTGGCGGTGCGCAGGCGGTGGCACGCCTAGGGGACAAGCGCGGATTGGACATTGGGTGACCATTCGGGTGCAAAAGCGGATTCCGTAAGTTTAAAAACATATAGCGTGGGTGGATGAATGGCGAGCGGGGAATGGATGAAAGGATCGCTTGAAGAGTTGTTGGCGCCAATAGGCAAGCTGGGTTTATGGTTAGGGTCCTTTGACCGGCGCTGCAAGGCAAGGCAGTGAATCAGGCGAACGATGAGTTGTGGACGTACCCCAGGCATAAGGCTATGTCATTGAGATGTTCTCACATGGCAAAGGGCGCCGGCAGGTGGCACGGGCCGGTGAACGGGTGGTTGGTGGCGGATTCGGGTCGTCCAGGGCGAAACGTGCGGCGTATTGTGACGCGAAGCACTCCGGAGACGTTCCAGTCAAGGTCGTTCCACCACCAAGGAACAGACACAGTGGGAGGGAGGCGGCATGGCAGATAGTTAGCAAGCGTGATTAGTATTGTTTGGTGTACGCACCGTGTGGTAAGATACCTCAGCTGCGTCGAATGCGAGTTGTTGAGGTGGTGTAAGGCTACGATCGAGGTAACGCTAGACCAAGAGGGAGCCGGGCGAATGGCACTGCGTTGTCGGTTAAGTTATGAGAGCGCGTTGTTGAACGAGCAGCAGAGCAGGCTGGGCGGGGAGGTGCAGTGGTAGAAGAGACATAGCGAGGGAGGTGATCTTGAATCACGTTTGCATCCGGTCGAAGCGCCCTCCGGCTGCCAGCCTCGGTCGGGCTCTCCATCCAATTGGCTCATGTGTGGTATCGTTCGATGCGCATCGTCAGCGCGCATCCAACGCTACTACTCACTACCGCCGGCGTGCTTTAGAGCGCCAGATCGTGACGCATCAGTCAGTGGGCCGATTGTTCCGATCAGCGCTTGACCTGTGACGTCACTGATTCGGCACCTTGTCAGCAGTTTCTTGGATATACTGACCGCTCACCCGCTAAGTCCTCCATCCCCCTGTCGCCCCCTTGCCATCTAACAGCGCAACTGCCCCGCCCTCAGCTTGCTGGTGCCCCCTGACCGCGGTCAAACAAACCTGGGCGCACGTCCACGGGTGAGTTTTCCGTCTGTCGGTTGCTCGCTGAATTGTACGCTAATACCTTCATATATTACCATCGCACCGCCGCCCGCAGTCCCCTTCACACTCTCGTGTTTGCTCGCCCGCTCACGCCCACAAACGTTTGCTAATGCCTGCGTCAACCACGGGATTCTGGCCTTGCGTGCTTGGTGCGCCTTGGCGCTTTCCTGGTGCGTTTGTGCACTGTTTTCCTTGCCTGCGCTAACCTACGTCCTCACTGCCAGCTGGCCCCTACGCCTAGTGTTTGTGCCACGGATGGCCACGCTAGGCAAGGTCAGCGCGTCAAACGCCTGTCTACAACACCCCGTATCGCCCACCCATACCCTCGTGACTACCCACCCACCAGTCAGCCTGCACTCGCCTGTATTAACCACAAGCGGACACACCACACGGTGCGTGCAATTGGGCTGGTTGTCGGCTTCGCTCCCGCACTAACGGTCTCACTCCACCCCGGTTTGCCCGCTATGCTCGACATGCCCTGTTTGTGGGCTTGTCTCAATACGCCTCTGTGCGCCACGTGCATGCTACTGCATGTGTTGCCTGGCGCATGTCACCGAGCGCCGTGTTTTTGTACGATATCCGCTCCCTGATTAACACTCGCGTTCTCACGCCCTTGCTAATACCACCATGACAGGTAACTTGATCGAGCGCGGCGCCGCCCCCGCACTTGCGCATAGCTTTTCTTGCCCACAACCACTGCGGGTTGCCGGCGTGTGCAGCTATCCCACTGTGCGCACTCCGCACCACTACTCGGCTCATTTGGTCACTCGTCACGATCAACACCACACCCGACATTATCGAGGCTGAGCCTGATTGAGACACTCGGCCGGGCTATCGGTGTCCGTTATCACACTATCGTTGAACCGCTCAAGCTCGCCAAGCTTTTGTGTCGATGATGGGTCGGACGAAAAAAAAAGCATGTCGATGCACTAGACGAGCTGACCGAACCGGCAGCCATGGTCAGTGTCTCGGTTACAAATGTTGGCGAGGTCACAATCTCGGTGGGGAACAAATCGACTCGGACTTGCGCGCGATCTTGGCCAGCCATGCATGGTTCATTGGCTGGTCGATGCTCATGCGGCTCAGGCTGGGCATGACCATGCACTTAATTCAATCAACACAGTTGTTTGTCAGCCCCAATCCCGACATTGGGACCATTCGACCTGTCGACACTGGAACCGCGTAATCATATCGGCATTGTCTTTGGTAAACCGCACGATGTTTATTCCGCTCATAGCTCACTCTTGCGCGCTGACAGTCACCGTTTGTGTTATGTATCTTAGATATATATCATAATATACATATGTCTCTCTATGATTCTAATTGTTGTTAGCCCTAGTCATGCCACTCAGCTGAAATAGTAGCCAACTGTGTACAGTAGAACATGAGATTTCACATGCATTCGGGAAATTGGAAATTTGACAAGTATGCGGATTCTCATCATCCGCACAGCACAATCAAACAGTACAAGAAGCGGGCACGTGATTAGATCACACGACTGCGAATATATAGATGATAAAGTACAAATGTTATTACTGGATGAAAATTAGTGTTACGGAGAAGAAAAAGGTCACTCATACGCCCCGTATGATCTCCTGCGTTATTTTCTTCTCAGTACGTTCAGTCTTGGTTTCAGTTGTCATGCGCGGTGATGATTTCAAATTATTTTTGGGAAAAGCGAAATCCCGCTTTCAAAGCTTTTTATGCGGATTCTCGCTATGCGAAATCTCACGTTCTACTGTACTTTTCTTCTTTTTTCATAATAGGTTAGGCTTAGGTTAGGTTAGGGTGACCTTTAAAGTACTTTAAAGCTCCCAACTCATCTTTAAAGTACTGTAAAGCTTTTTACTTGGCTTTGAACCACTTTAAAGCCACATCAGCCAGCATTAAAGGCTAGCAAAGACATCTACAAGGCTTTCAGGTCTTTTAACATGCTTTAATATTCTGCCATTCTTTTAACACCCTGGGGACGCAAGTCCTTCTGTGAAAGTACTTTTTCCACCTTTAAAGGAATATCCCACTTTCCTGATGTGTGAGTAGGTGTTTGAGCGCAGCTTTATGCCTACCTTCAACAATGCAGCATCCACAATTTCTTCCTGGCTGTACGTTTCAGGAGCTCCAGGGCCTGGTGCGTGACCTTCATTGTTTTTGCCAGCGTGTTGTTCATCCTCTTCTTCCCCACCATTTTCTTTGTCTCCAAGTGTGTTCAAAGCTGCAAGGTCAGCGTTTGCATCACCTGATGATATTGCCTGAGTGATGAGCTGATTTTGTATCTCATCCAGGGTCTACCTGGCCGTGAGCGCACGGAGAGGCCTTGTAGCTTACGCACAGAGTCTCTGTAAGTTGCGCTGTTGTTCCAATGATTCTTCAAATTGGCTAGCAAGCTCCTGACAGTTGTCCTCAGGATCCTTGAACTTCCTTGCAAGCAATTTGTTTGCTGTTTTGGCTTCTTCTAGGTTGCTCTCAAGCTTGGTCACTGTTTTGGATATCCGTGAGTACTTTTGTTTCAACTCCTCTATTGCATTGCCCTGAGCCCTCTGTGCTTGCAGTGTTGTCAAAGGAGTGGATCCAGATTTGATTACCGCTAACAGTTCTTTGTTGTAAATGTCATAGTTTCTCTCTGCCGGGGATGATGACTTAGATAAAAATGCAATAGGGTGCATTTTACCATCTTCAGCAATTTGAGAGAGAACCCCTCCTGTAGCATAGTCCGATGCATCTGTTTCCAAATAAAAATGTTTAGCGGGGTCAGGTTGTATTAGCAGAGGAGCTGATTTGAGTGTTTGTTTGAGAGCCTCATATGCTTCCTGAGCATCTTTGTCCCAGTTCCAAACAGTGTCTTTCCGAAGTAGGTTAAACAGGGTGCGAGCCTTGGTTGAATAGTAAGGCACAAATTTTCGATAAAAGTTTACAAACCCAAGGAATTCCTGGAGCGATTTGACGTTATGTGGGGCCTTCCAGTCAACGGCCTTGGTGACTTTCTCTTGGTCAACGCAGACACCTTCCGGCAATACAATTAAGCCCAGGTAGTCAATCTCAGTAATGTCAAAGAAGCACTTTTCGAGATTGCAGTACAAGTTGTGTTTCTTTAGACAGGACAGTACTTCTTTAACATGGCCTGGGTGATCTCTGGGGTCCTTGGAGAAAATCAAGATATCGTGGAGATAGACAATCACAAAGACGTCCAAAATATCACAAAGGATATCATTCATAAGATGTTGAAATGTGGCTGGCGCGTTTGTTAGACCAAAAGGCATGACTATGTACTTGAATAGACCATATTTGGTTTTGAAGGCGGTTTTCCACTTGTCTCCCTTGCAGATGCATACTAAATCATATCCCCATTTAAGATCTAACTTGGTGAAGATTTTAGCACTGCGAAGTTTCTCAATGAGGTTGTTGGTTTGGGGGAGTGGATAGACATTTTTTACAGTCATGTTGTTGAGCCTTCTGTAGTCGATACACATACGTAGTTTGCCATTTTCTGTTTTACAAATATCACTGGTGAAGCCATGGGTGACTTGGAGGGACGTATTAAACCATGCTCTAGTTGCCATTGTATAGTTGATTGCATTTCCTCATCTTCTTTCACTCCAACGCTATAAATGGGGCCATGTCTTGGCCTCGTGTCAGGTTTAAAATCGATTTGGATGTTGTATGGTTGGTGAGGAGGTAAGGGACTGGTTTTTTCTTCAGCAAACACTTTGGAAAAGTCCTGGTAATTTGTAGGAAGTTCCGTGGTGGCGGCTAACTCAATCTCAGGAGTGTGACCAGAGAAAATGGTGTGTGTGGTGTGGAGACAGTTCTTTCTGCAAAATTCAGAGTTCAAGGACACACTTTTGTCCTTAAAGTTGATGGTGGGGTTGTGTACACTTAGCCAGGACATGCCCAGCACTAAGTCATGTTTCCTGATGTCTACTACATATGCGCTCAGAACCTTGTTGTGCCCAAATATTTCAAGATCTAGGGCATAGTACTCAGTGACTTGTCCTGAAGCAATGTTGTGTCCATCAATGACGCAGAGTTTTCTAGGGTTTTTCAGTTTTTTTGTTGGTGTTTTGAATTTGTTTACCAGTCGGCAATTGATAAACGTAGAAGTAGCACCAGAGTCTAGCATTGCCCAGCCTTGGAAGGCTTTCGTGGTATAAGTAGTTTTCTGGTCAGGAGTTGTTTTTAATGGATGCGTGCGGAAGTAGAGTAGAAGTTGTGATTTATTTTCCAAACTCATACATTCCAATTCGTTTATGTTATTACTGTTACACACATTCACTTTATTCAAGATTTCACCCAAAACAGTCCTCCCGGCTCTGTTCAGGCATCCTCTTTTTCCAACTCCTCGCTTTCAGATTCTACCTTCTCTACGGATGCTTCATAGCCCAACATGGGTCTACTTGGGCAATCCTTGGCCATATGGCCCTTTCCTTGGCAACAATTGCAGATCAACACATTCTTTCCTTTTCCCGCGCTATCTATGTCCATTGGCCCAGGACCCTTGGGATCACTCGGCATACTTGGTGCTGGCCGAGTGTCCTCTTTCAAAGAGTCAAAAGGCATTTTTACTTTGCTATCTTGACCATCCCATTTGACCCAGGCGGCATTGAAACCTTTAGTGTTTTCAGCAATTTTGGTAACCTTGCCATGGGTAGTGCAACCATCGGTTCCAATTGTAAAGATGCGGTCTCCCTTGGATAGGAGTGCCTTGGTAGTGGTTGCCTGGGTAGTAGTGGTAGTGGTAGTACGGGCAGTATTTGTAGAAGCAGATGGGGAAGTATGTTTTGGTTTTTCCACCTTTGCAAATTGTTGAATGTGTTTGTCGATGAGCAATGCACGCTCAGTGACTTGGTTAAAGGTTGTTGTGCCTGCTGGATCAAAGCTTTGGGCAAGCATACTTTGTTTTACGTCCATGGATAGGTTATCATAAAACAAGTCACACAAGGTAATGTCGTTATACCCCAAGTAGGCTGACAACCTTTGGAACTCGGTAAGGTAGTCTTGAACAGTCCCCTTCTGGCGGAGTTTCTTTAGATCATGGCAATAGTCTTCTCCTTCATTAAGTTGTCCATAGCGGGCATTGATTTCTCGCCAAAAAAGAGTTGTATCGTGTAGCCACAAGACTACCTCATTCCCCAACATGTCAATTTCCAGGTAGGATTGCACCCACTGCCTTGCCAAGCCCGATAGGTAAGAGATAATAAAGGCCACTTTCTGGTCTTCATTATGGTTGGACATATTGGTGTCCATGAATAGTCGACACAACGTCATAAAATTTTTGAGCTCTTCCCGTTTAGAGCCGTTGAATTTGTCTGGTTTTGCCATCTTTACTTGGGGAGGGTTAGCGGGAGGTTGTAAAGGAGGAGGTGGTTGTTGTTGTCCCCCGCCTTGCCCTCCTGCTTGACCACCGCCTTGGCCGCCGGCACCTTGATTTCCTCCTTGGGGTGGAGGTAGATTTTGATTTGTTATAACTGTGTTTACGAGGGCCTCAATGCCCACTACGCGATAGAAAGTATTTGTTACATCAACACCCGCTAAGTTCAGTTGTTGATCAAAGTGATTTTGATCAGTCATCATTTGGGTTTCAAGGTCATGTATTTCTGTACGTGCTATAGCCAGATTTCCTCTAATACCATCAACTGCCAATACAATATTTGTCCTGGTGTTACCTAACCATGCGACCTGCTCCACCATTGTCATATCTCTGAAATTGGGAGGTGGAGGTGCTGCCATCTTCTTCTCTTTTCCTTTTTAAAGTATTAAAGTAGGATGGGGCGAGAACCTCTACTTCCTTGTAACTAGGTGGCTCCTCAACATATAGATGTTCCCACTTTTGATACCACAATAGCCTTGCCAAGTTAGACGCTCTTTTCTTGTAGAGGCTTGTAAATGTATTTGGTATATTGATTAAATACAGTGTGCCCCAAAACTGATTGTAAAAAACCTAGCACATTGATGTGATGTTTTCAGCAAGTGAGCAGTATTCTTACATAAGCTACAGTGCTGGTCAGCTGTAGCTGTGCTCCCTGCCTACCTCTCCTGCTCTGTTTGAACATGTTTGGCCCAAAGCTGGCTGAGATATGCAACACACAGTGCAGCAGTTTTTACGATCAGTTTTGGGGCGGGTACAACTCAAAACCATGTTGGGACTGTACTTGCTCACTGAGTTGCCTGAACAAGCTCTGCTCTTGCATGCTGAATGACCAGAGTCAGGCCAAGTATGCATGGTAGTAGCCTTGTGTTTAGCTGAGTTGGTGGTGCACAACAGGCAAATTGATGTCAGGCATGCACCAGTGCACAGTTCAGTTGTTTGCTCCACTGTATGCACACTTAGCTGCCAGGATAGAGTGTCAGATGGGGTGAACAGACATGCTCTACACAGTGAAGGTCACCAGAAGCCATGCAAATGCCCACAGGGGCATGTACCACACATGTGTGCCTTGCTATAGGGGGGTCTGAAACCAAAGAACCCACTGCCACACGCCACGGGGAGGTCAGAGCCCCAGTTTTTGTGTGGCGCTGTGGAGCTGGGTCCTAGAGCCTTGCATACAGCATGTTTGCAGACTCCAGAGGTGTCCAGAAATGAGGTTATTTTGCCATATACAGTTGTATAAGTCTCCATCTAGCCCTCCCGTTGCACACCCAGCTGCGTAGTTCCTCATATAACTAAGCAATGGAATTCATTTCTGTCTGAGAGTGCAGCAGTGTATGTAGGCTGAAGATGAGTGCAGTTCCCAATTGATTGGACCATCCTGTGTTGAGCATTTGGGACCAAGTTGTACATCAGCCACTAGGCTGGCACCTTTGAACAAATGTTTGATGAAATAACCTCATTTCTGGACACCTCTGGAGTCTGCAAACATGCTGTATGCAAGGCTCTAGGACCCAGCTCCACAGCGCCACACAAAAACTGGGGCTCTGACCTCCCCGTGGCGTGTGGCAGTGGGTTCTTTGGTTTCAGACCCCCCTATAGCAAGGCACACATGTGTGGTACATGCCCCTGTGGGCATTTGCATGGCTTCTGGTGACCTTCACTGTGTAGAGCATGTCTGTTCACCCCATCTGACACTCTATCCTGGCAGCTAAGTGTGCATACAGTGGAGCAAACAACTGAACTGTGCACTGGTGCATGCCTGACATCAATTTGCCTGTTGTGCACCACCAACTCAGCTAAACACAAGGCTACTACCATGCATACTTGGCCTGACTCTGGTCATTCAGCATGCAAGAGCAGAGCTTGTTCAGGCAACTCAGTGAGCAAGTACAGTCCCAACATGGTTTTGAGTTGTACCCGCCCCAAAACTGATCGTAAAAACTGCTGCACTGTGTGTTGCATATCTCAGCCAGCTTTGGGCCAAACATGTTCAAACAGAGCAGGAGAGGTAGGCAGGGAGCACAGCTACAGCTGACCAGCACTGTAGCTTATGTAAGAATACTGCTCACTTGCTGAAAACATCACATCAATGTGCTAGGTTTTTTACAATCAGTTTTGGGGCACACTGTATAAACCAATGTTTCTGTTTGGTTTGATTGTCCAGCCAATATGTGGTAAAATTGCAGGTTTGAGTTGCGAGGTTTCAGGTTCAGGATACCTGAGGGCAGGTAGCGGTCTTGATTGAGGAGGAGGCGCAATGGCCAATGGTTTGGCGCGAATGTTTAGCAGAGGTAACACTAGAAAAGAATTTGATATAGGTTGATGATAAGGAGGTTTTGAAGACGAACTGTTTAAAGGCGGGATTTAAATTGCCAAAAAGTTTCTTTGATGCAATATGCGTCCCTTTTTGGGCAATAAGGGCACTGAATAGTATTAGACCCGTTGTTAGGTCTAGAGCAAATGTTGCAGCTGGGGGAACCTGGGGGTGGGACAAAGCACTGCTGAGCCTGGTTACGCAGTTGTTGGGGTTTGATAGGAATGTAGCAGATGGTAGATTCACAAGGTCCTCCCTTACGTACTTCAGCTGTGGAATAGGTTTTCCAGCAACAAACGTTGGGATGGAACCAGTTGCAGTAGCAACAGCAGCCGTGTTCTTGAAGTGCCAGATTTGGTCGTGTGTTCACCTTAAAAGGCTACTCGATCAATAGTTAACCACTTTTTAGACGCTAATTCCTTGTCTCTGCAACTAGCGTTGAACAGTCACTGCCGGCTTATAGCTATAAGCGTCCGGCGTGGTTTCTGCAAGCAGTTGGTTTGACTGGCTAGGAACGCTGAAGTGGGGGATATGAATCCCTGATGGTAGGCAATCACAACACAAAGGGGCGGTACTCCCTGGGTACTGGTAGCACGTCCTCGCTTTTGATTATTACGAGGGTCACCGTGTATCTACCGATTCCCCAGACCAGCACTTGTCCTAAGTGTGTTTTCAGTGAAAATGGATCTGCAGTGACCACAGGTGGTTTGACAGTGTGGAGGGCTGCTGCAATGACCTGGAAAGAACTTGACCTAGTGTCAGAGTTCCCTTGATGACGAACAATATAAGCTAAGTGGTATGGGCGAGTGATAGCCCAGTGACCAGGTGGATGTGAGAAAGAACTAGGATTGACGAAGAGGTCAAGTTCTTGGTCTAGAACCTTGAACTTGCCCTTGATTATATACAGAGAGATGCACGGCCTTGTATCTTCGTGTACAAAGAATGAGTCATAACTAATTTGATGTCAGATGTGAAATAAGAAGGATTAGTCAGACTTCTGGAACATTCTAGAACCTGTGATATAGATAAAAGTTATTATGAAACACGAGATATTAAGTAAGTGCTTGGTCACAAGACAAATGTTCCAAAAAAGGAAAGTGTGGCCGAAAAAGATATTAAATCTAGGTTATATTCTTGGAAGTGTGTCAAGTCATGACACTGGGTTTGCGTGAGTTGGCTTCCCTTCATCAGTTGAAGATCCACATTAAGAATTTAGTATCTGGATGTATTCAGATACGTTGTTTTGGTCGTACGAGTGGGCGAGCCCTTTCAAAATGTAAGTAAATCATCCATCGAGCTCAACAAATAGCCTGACCTGAATCTTTTCATAGTAAACACTGCGCTGTATCTCCAGATAACTGAACATTGGCCATCTCAACTGATGATTTTTGTATCTTAACGTGGCTGCTTTCTACTGTTGGCCCTGTCACAAAGTGACAGCAAACTTTCAAGATCCCTGTACCCAAAGGACAAGACCGCGCTCCCAACACAGTGCTGGTTGCGTTTCTCACCTCAAAGTCAATCCTGACCGCTGACCCTGTTGGATTGGTGTACATTTTTTCACTCGATGGTCAGACACACTCAGTCTTGTCCATCAGAGAGAACTATCTGGGTGAGTGTAACACTTGATTGGTACATGTGTATGCTCACCTGAAACAAGGTTAACTACCCTCTGGCTTAAGTCATTGCATTAGGGCCACGCAACACTCCTCTGATCATCAAGTGCACAGATCAACAGGGGACACCACACAACAGCATAGGTAAAGACCCAACTTTTTGACCTCTGCCCTGTACTCACACCTTCCCCCCTCCCCCCTCCAACCCAGTGCACTCAGCTATCACACAACCCGAGCGATTCTTAATTGCTCGGCCCCACTCACACGTCCAAGACGCCACGACTGAACTTCAGATCACCAACTGGACTGTTGAAGTTGCAGACGCATGGGATGTATGAGTACAGGCTTATCTAAGCCACATGCATTGGATCAAATTTGTGTGTGGTCTTTCTTGGTCTGTCTAGTATCTAAACAATTACGCCATGTAGGCCATTGCCGCTGTAGAGCTATGGCTCTGTGACGAGCTACTGGATTTGAGCTTTGCAACAAGCCTCACAGCGGTCTGGAAAGTCCTTATGGTGCGTACCATACATGACAGACCTTGCGATGATACTAAGCAAGCCATTTACAGCTGGTTCTGAAATATATTGTCAGAGTTCTCTCAACGATGGTGATATAAGTCAGAAGTATGCCCGACTGATTGGGCAGTGACTTAGGGGATATGAGAAGAACTAGTAGATTGACGAGGAGGTCAAGTTCTTGGTCTGTAACCTCAAACTTGCCCTTGGTTATATACACTAGGGACACAGCCATGTATCTACGTGTACAAACAAAGAAGCAAACTGACTCATACATGTATTTGATATGAGATGTGAAATAGCGTATGACTAATGCTTCTGGAATATTCTATGATCACGTGACCCTGACTAATGAACCCTGATGACAAAGATTACAAAGATGATAAGTCAGCTTATGACCAATGTTCCATAAAAGGAAAGTGTAGCAGAAAAATGTTATAAAATCCTGATTATATTTATGGAAGGGTGTCAAGTCATGACATATATCTTTGTTGAGACATGCATTGACAGAATTCAGGTCATCAGTGTTTTTGTCATCAGCCTGCTCCTTCCCTGGGTGGGCAAAATAATCTTGTATCTTTTTGGTTTGACAGCTTAGTTTGTGATGTGCGCGTAGGAGGCTTGTGTAAGATATATGGTGCACGGTGAGGTCATGTTGGCGAACCCAGTTTTTTTGCATTTTGCATTCCGCCTTGTTGCTTGTTTACTGTGACTGTTTACATTGTCATCCCCCTGTCGTTACAACGTCTAGAAATTGTGCTGCTGAAATGGTTGGACAAAAAGTCCTGGACGGATTGTAAACATGCGGCAGATGGGTGAAAATGTTGTGGATAGGCTGTAGAGAGAAAATGTGGTGTAAGCATCGGCGCGTCTCCGGGGGGAAGAGATATCAAAACACATACATACCATATGGGGAAAATGCTGTGTAAGCGCTGGGATGCTCAGCTACAAATGTATGACTAAAACAAGGAGCACTTGCTATAATTGGAAAAGATGACAAAACAACCAGTACTTTCCGCGTTGGGAAAATGCCATGCATACACACAAGTGTCCCCTCTGCAAAACCCCAAGAGAGTGCTGCGTAAGCCACAAGAGTTTTTTCCGGGGAAAGCACCCTGAAAGTGTAAGCCAAATCCTGTCAACATCAAGGCGTATTGGTCACATTGCATAAGGCTTTTGGCTAGGTTTAGTAGGCAAAAAACTCAGGTCGCTTTTGCACCTCTTTACCTCTGAGGAAACAATGAAGGCTTTAGCAATGTTTTGGCAATGGGAAGTCTTGCGTAAGTGTTCAACGTATCTATAAGCTTTTGACATCTTTGACTGGGTACAAAATGCTGAGGCTTTTGACAATGCTTGCTTACAAGAAAGTGCCCAAAAAAAGCCATTGTATTTACCTTCTGCTGCAGAAATGTTGGGTAATACGGAAATGCAAAATGCGGGCATATTGCCTACATTAAGGATGTCACACAGGAGTTTTGTGGGTTTCTGGCACCTGCAGCCAGGAACCAGCGCTTTTGAGCCATACCCACCCCCGCACCCGCCCCCGCATGCGGGAATGCGGGATTCCAGCGGTTTCCCACAAGTTCCTGCATTCTGGGGGTATGAGTTCCTGAGATGTCACCACATCAATCTGGTTAGTACCTCGTTAAATAGAGCAAAACTCTGGCTTTCTAACCGTGTACTACACTTGACCTAAATAATTCAAATCAACCCGGCACAATGCATTTTGTCGTGACCTTAGCCACAACCCCCATCTTTTTTCTCGTGGCTCACTCCTTACTTAAAGCCACACTGCCCTGAATGACACCTTCAAGAAGCCGCCATTCACTCTGCAGTATTGACACACTCTTTGTGGTATGACACAGCCTTGCACAGTCGGCCGCAGTTACTTCTTTTCTCCTAGTCACTCCCTTGCAATTGGTCGACTCGTCGTACTTAACCAACTTGCCTTCGTACTGCCTTGTCTACAATGTATGACTCACTTACGCACAGACCAGGTAGATTCAGTATGTAAGGCCTGGCAGCAAGCCTGGAAACCCCAGCTTGCTTTACCTTGTTGGTACTCATCGAATACAATCACATCTTAATCACTTTACTTGACATAAGCGCAAGCCACTAGATAGTCATCTTTACTTTTATTAGTCAAAGACTTCACCTTAAGATTGGGCCAGCGACTCCGCGATCTTAAGCGCCTCCAAGCAACTTAGTCAATTGACTAGAGTGTGAGACTTGCGAACAACCCTCGAGAGCCACTTAGTCAATTGACTAGAGTATCAGACTCACCTTCAGTGCTTAGCTAACAAGCGTTGTCTAAGCACTTCGGATTGCCACCCTATACAGTCCACAAGAGACATATGAGACACTAAGGGCCATATAGCCATGAAACCACAAGGGTCCCCCTTAATGCCCATCATCAAGCCACGAGTCCGAAGGGACTACTGCCATGCATCAGATCTCAAGCAAGGCTATTAAGCGCCTTAACCTGTCACTCTCTGCCCTTAGTACATAGTCCTAGAACAGGTCGTGACACATTTTGTCATGGAAAAATAATACATGCGGTGCGCACTCACCCAGAATGCATTTCAGTCTCTTGCAAAGTGGCTCAGAAAATAAAGAAAAGTGCAAATATTATATATACACCACATATAGTGCGCATATACTGTATATAAAGGTCAACACATGAGCCTCTTTGTCAAAAAAATCATACAGGAAGTGCGCAGAGTGAAAATACTCATCTAAGGAGGATGTTTGAGACTTTTTTATGCAGCCAGATGAGTTCCTGGTGCTTCAAACCCCTATATATATTTGCATCCAACAGCTACATACCCTCCACTATGTTGAACTGACCACTGCGCTTGAACAAAGTAACAACTTAACTGGAATTATGCCACAGACACTGTTGTACATGTTTCCACACCATAATATACCTTTCCACACATCTAATATAGTGTTTCTGAGTGTTCTGGACACATCTAGTGAGTCAGAAACATGCAAATTTCACTCCATTTGGGTCAAATCAATGATTTATACACTGTTTCAGGGGTTGAGGGGGTTTTCCCCTTGTTTGACCCCCTTAAACTGCTTCAATTACCACCATAATTTGGATTCTGAGTCTTTTAAGTGGATTACATCACATCCACACAAGGGAGCAATGTTTCTATGCCTGTATTCACTGGTGGGTTTTCAGCTGATATGGGTAATCCCCCCTGTAATCTGCTGATGACTTCTGAAATACTGCTGCTATAGACTTGTAAGTATGCTCAATCAACTCAGCTCATTGTTGCGCATCGACTGGTATACAGCATGAAGCGCATACACTCACCAAGTACTTAGTGCTGAGTGGTGCGCATTGAACTTATTATTTTTTCTGATGTATTTGGTCAGCGACTCCCTGTATAAATTTATTTGACACAAGTGTTATATATGGTTAGGAGGCTTGAATTTCCGGCTATTTATACTGATGGGTCTGGTTTTGATGTGGTGACTTTCGGCGCTCAAGTGCGGGAATCCGGGGGTTTCCTGCCGTGTTTGCGCCGCGTTTCAGCCATTCCCACCCCCGCCCCTGTTCCCGCATGCAGGTATTTTACTGGAAAATTCCCGGGAAATGCCGGAATTTCTTGCTGCGGGTTTCTCGGGTGACATCCTTAGTACAGCAAGCATACCTTTGGTCATTTTGCCAGAATTTATAGGATGGGTAGGAGAACTCTCCTTGTTGCAGCTCTTTCATGTGCAAATCCATCGGTGAGCGCTAGTTGGGGGATAATTAGTCATCTAGTAGTTGATTTGTGTTATTGTTTTAGGCATAGAAATAAATCAGTTGAGAGAATAGACGTACCTACAATCTTGTTGAAAGTAGACATGTTACATCGCACCTGTTCTGTAATCCATTCAACAGGGGTTTTGTTGATATTTGCCTTCTCAACAGACCAATTCAGTGGGACCAGATTCTCTACACTAGACTAGGTGAACAATAAACCTGGAGCAGCAGGACAAGAGACAGACAGATTGCTGAAGAGAACAACAGGCTAGATATAGTACGCCCGTACAGTGCTTGGGTGAAGTATCCTAGATAATAGACACAGCAGTGTTGTTGTCAAGTGTGAGTTATGTAAGATAACCTGGACTCGCCCAGTATTTTTCAAACAAATCTGTTGATCTGCTTGTAGTTGCTTACTTCTTATTCGCCTGAGATACATTCTACCTGAGATTGTAACGATAATATATACATGATGTTAACACACCAATCAACAGCGCAAAAGATACATAAAAGGAGTGAAGAATATATGTAGACGTCTCCAGCTAGGCCTTCTGGACTTAGTATTTTGCTTTAAAGGTTGCTTCCTTCACCCAGCGTGGTGGAGTCTTGGGATGCTTCGCCTCCTGAAATACCCATCCCTTGTACTCAGGGTGCGGCTGTCCAGTGGCAAACTCTACCCATCGTGCACCCGTTGAGCTCGCCTTAACTACCCAGTTAGTGAAAGGTTCGTCCTCTTTGGCATACTTGTTTGTGTTAGGGCAGAAGTGGACGTCGCCAATCAGTTGCTCAGATCTCATCATATGGCACGAATCGGAGGTCCCGTTGCATAAGACCAACAATAGAGATCATCCACCCAGCCCTCTGGCCAAGATGCTTTTGTGTTGAGTTTCAATGGTCCCCCACAAGGGCCCCTGGGAAAGCAACTCAGTAACCTACTTAGTTTTTATTTGAGTCACTTACAACCATGTTGTACCAAATGGAACGTGCTTGACTTGGGGTTTGGTCCTGCTTGAAATTAAGCAGAGTGTGTGTGGACACACAATACAGATGTGCAGACCTTGTCTTTCCCTTAGCTGGCTCTTCCTGCTTGACTATGACCAGTTCTTTCTTGACCGGCAGCTTCCCCCCAACCCTTGGTCGCCTGACTTGCCATACTTTTGAGCACTGGTTTTGCTTTGACTCTCGTGCTAACACTGGCAACCGATTGATACCCAGTATCACACAGCTCCATTCCTTCATAGTTGCCACCGTCCACCAACAAATCTGACTCCTCCACCTCCTTTGCATGCCTTGTAATCTGCCAGCGTTGTTTGGGTGGTGATGGCTCCAAGGCTGGCAATGCCTTTTGTTTTTGTGTTTTTCACGGGCTGGGGTGCTGATCTGGAGGGCTGGGCAGACTACATGCATAGTTGATATTTGATATTAGTGCATGATACACAAACGCTCACGTCTCAGGGTGGAACAGAGGCTGAGCTGTCTCCCAAGTTGGGAGCAACCTGTTGTATATAATCAGCATATAATGACTCAGAATGCAATATGCTTGATTTTACATACCTGGTTGATGGACCAAATACTGACTGAAGTGGATAAGAGTTCTCATAGACGGAAGTGGGTGTTGAGTACAAAGACACACTGGAGTTGGTGAGGATGGTCTTGCGGCCGCATCTGGTGAGCTCACTGGTGTTGATTGCGTAGTCGTAGATTGTGTAGTTGTAGAAGACGCTGGTGTTGAAGGTGAAGCTGAAGGGCGCTGGAACTGAAAGGAGGCTGGGCTACGGGCAACAGGTGTATGAATAGTTGGTGCAGGGGGGATCATTGGGCAAAATTGAATGCTGGAATTAGGGACTGATGTGCAGCTATACCCAGATAGTGTTGCAGGTTGATTATCTGACACATAGGTGCTTGTTGTAAATGGAGTCAGAGTTTGACTTGCAAGAGAAGTTTGGCTTGACCAGTTGAACAATGGGTCACTAGCTGAGAGCTGGCCAGTTACAGGTGTTGGACAGCCAGTTATCAGCCTAAAATGGTTGAAAGTAACAGCAAATGACTTGGTAGTGCACACGGAGTTAGTGTGTTTAGTTTACCTACCTCTGTGGTGAGGAACTTGCCTCTCCCTGCCAGTCGTGCAACTCTGATAGCTTCAGACGGTGACACAGTGAACATTCTCAAAGCAGAAGAGATAGTGTTATCAAACATGTTGGAGATAGGGGGTTTGATGTTCGTAAGTGAGTCAATGTGAATGTGATAGATTTATAGGTTGAGGCGTGCCAGATGCAACGTAAGGTATTCCGACTATGAGGGGATGAAGAATGAAGGGATGCGGGAGAAGGCACTGGCAAACAGTTTCAATAGTCATCTCACCATCCAGCCTTGCTCCAAATTAAGCAATGGAAAGCCTCCGCAAGACAAAGCTCCCTGTCAGAGAGTTTGCCGGTGAGTCCTGAAATCCATTTCTGGCAATTGTTTTCAGACGCACACATTACATTTGCCCATGTTGATTGTAAATAGCACATAAATGAGGGCAATATGAGACACGGAATAGGTGAACAGTGTAGGTAGCGCAGAGAAATATTTTGTTTGAGCGGCTTGCAAGGTCACACTATGACAAATCAAATTTATGTGTTGTCTAAGCAGTCCAAAGATAGTAATTGTTTGTAGCTAGTAGCGCTGTGTGCATCCTTACTCGTACATAGTAGCACTATCTTTGGACTTGTCCTCTGTTTCTATTCAGTTCCTCTTCCTCATGTCGTGTTATACCGTAGGGCCCAGCCCCAAAACAGTAATAAATACATGACTCAAAAAAAAGAGCGTGATATCATGTCACAGGACAGAAAGGCAGTTCATGTTACAAACATATCCGCTCTCATCAAATATTTTGCGTGTGCAATCCACTCGCCGCGTCAGCTCCCTCATTACCTTCATTTTCACCGCCCATGTCCTCATCCTCATTGCCTTGGCCGTCGTTGCCGTCTTTGCTGTCTTTGCTTTTGCTGTCTTCGTCTTTGTCGTCATCTTCATCTGTACTGTATTCACCCTCACTACTCTCTGGCTCCATCTCCATTCCTGTGTTGGGGCATTTGAGTAATTCTTCTGGGAAGGAGAAGTTGTAGTCATGTGGAACAAACTGGTAGAGCTCTTGCTCAGGTTTACTAAGGGACTGATACCACGTATGGCTGATACAGGTAATAGGTAAACCTTCAATGGTGAATGGTTGGCTACTCGTTTTCTCTGATGGCCGTCTGAGGTGCGTTGGGCTCCCTCGGGACCCCCAACCCTTGTACCAGAGATGATATGCTGTATCTAACTGGCTACAAAAGAAATGAGTTGGCAGGGACTCTCGAGCCCAGCAAACCACACTCACTTCTTTAATTTCTTGACCTTGGATGACAGTGCTACACGTTGCTTTACCCAGTAGCTACGCTGTTTGAGCGGGCCTGGCTCCTCTTTGTCTGAGCTTGTCCCTTCGACCCCAAGATGGACAATTAGCACTTGATGTTTACCAAGCTCATTTGGAAACCAATCGATGATTTTAAGCTGGCTCTTGAATAGCTGATAATGGGTTAAATTAGGGTCAATTTGATCACAAGAGCAGGTGATCCTTACCGTATGAGCTCGAGAGTTAGCACTTGTGCGTTTGAGATGAATAGCTTGCAGCTCATCTGTATTGTCCTTAAGCTCGGACTTGTAACACCTACATAAGTACCGGATATGGCTTGTAACCATATCCGTACTCCCATTGGCCGCAGACTTAGATAGCTTCCCAGGATATTCACGTTGAACCTTCAAAGCGGCAATATTGGCTGCCATCTGGTTGAAAATGCTAGTTTTGGACTGGTTGAACTGGATGGAATAGTTATTGAGTGTTGGATATTGGACGTTGTCAGCAGGGAGTGGGGAAAGGGGAGAGGTGCAAGTTGGATGATTGAGCATAGTTAAGAGAGTTTTGCAAATAAATGGCTGCAATTCCTTGTAAATTGACAGGCTTTGAGATGAAGTTAATTGTATGTACTGCTAATCAAACGCGTGGTTTGGTGCAACGCTTGCATCCTGTGGGAACCGTACATAGAATAGTCTGGTCCCACTTTGGAACCGGCCGAGGCTGGGGAGGCGATGGCTGAGCTGGCACACCGTCCTTGTCGTCAACAGAGTAATCTTGATCCCCTGGGCTATTGGGCTCAGGCGTGGCAACTTTTCTACGCTTGGCACAGCGGTTTTTGTGACAATTGCAAGACTTTTGCAGCTATATATAGCAAACCTCAATGAGTAAAAATTACAGGCCTTGACTTGTACTCACTGGGTTGGTACTCTCTTCTCCCTTGTTGTCGCCATGGTCTCCAGCATTGATGTAGCACCTTGAGTTTGTGGTGCTGGCTGCTTGCAAGAGTTAGCCCAATCTGCCTGGGAGGTGTCAGGTGCGGCTCGGGGTTGTGCTAGGTGTCAGATCGCATCTTGTACTGCTTGTTCACACAATATATCCTATGACAAGATTAGCAAGTAAGTATCATAAATTGAATGTTGACAAACATCTTGGCTCCTCGGGTCTCGGTCAAACACAATTTGACTCAAAGTCAGCTAAAACCAACGCAGATAGCAATAAGACCTACCTTGTGCTCGTCAAGGAGGATGAGTCTGCTGAGTTGTGCTTTTGGCAGGCGCTTCTTCATCCTCTACCTCTTTGCACTGGACGCATTTCTGCACAAATGTAAGTCCCTACACTGTAGCGTATCAAAGCAATAACTTACCGTCCTGGGCAGCTGAGGGCCTGGGGCACTTGTCCTGTTGGCTCCAGCTGTGCCTGCATGTTGGCAAGAATGCGAGGGCTGAGTGCTGTTTGGTACGGGACAAGCACTGTTTGGTGCGGGGTGAGCACTGTTTGGTGCGGGGCAAGTGCTGTTTGGTGCGGGGCAAGTGCTGTTTGGTGCAGGGCAAGCGCTGTTTGGTGCAGGGCAAGCGCTGTTTGGTGCAAGGCAAGCGTTGTTTGGTGTGGGGCGAGTGTTGGTGTGGGCTACTCCTTGCCATGACATCATGTGCACGGCTGAGCTCGCCACTGGTACTCAGTATCCTTGGCTCGGCGCCTCTCTAAACTGCTGGTTTTGACCAGAGGGACCTGGAAGATTTAGGGCAAAAGCATGAGACAGATGAATTTGCTGGCTGAATTGATGCTGCGAGTGTGGTCTAGCCGGTCACAACTGGGGTACGAGTTGAGCGGATGAATGAAAAGAACTGTATGGCTGAGAAGGAACAGTTGGCTGAGGTGGTATGGTGGGTTGGTTTTACGGCCAGGAAGGTGTACCGGGTTGATAATATGGCTGCGCTGGGGGTACAGGCTGATCACGCTCTGCGTAAGTGAGGCCAGAGTGCTGGGTACCCAAATAATTGGTATCAGTCACATAAACAGCATTTGCAATGATGGCATAACTGTAATTTGGCTCTCACCTGATAACCGTACAGTGTTTGTGACAACCAACAAGGAGCAGAATTGGAAGTGCTAGGTCCTTGTTGCACATATGCGTTTGCGTCAAACTAAACCATTCAGAAATCATTCATAAGGAGTATGAAGCAACTGAGCTCACCAGTTTATCATGTGGCGTCTGGGTATTGTGCGGCTCAGGAGTGGTACCCCACCATCCATCCTATGAACGTAATCAGTGCTGGATCTAGTATGTATCTAATGAAAGTTTTATACTTCTGCTCTCCTTGCCTGGCCATTGTATTGTCTCAGTGATTCAGTGCAAGACGGACCGGCTTCAGTTCCAGATGGTCTGTGCTGAGCCAAGTTTAGCGGTGTCAAAAACATCACCGCAGTACTCACCTGTGCCGCTGTATCCCAGCCCGCATGGTTCTGATGATCCGGATTAACCTGAGACCAAACATTAGTACCAAGAACCAGGTTATGCTGAGCAACGCACATAAGAACTGTTAGGAACCATTCCCTTGTAACGCAAATATGAAAAAGTTGAAACTAAAATATAACAAGATCAAAAAGCTCGTACTCAGCGCGTAAGAATTGAATGAAGAGGATTAATATGAAGATAGCGCAATCAACACGTGTGACAGGGGGGGTGTATAACCTCAGTACAGTGCAGCAAAGCCATGCTTGACAAACGCAAGGGGCCTATGAACATCACAAGTGCAACAAATTGGATGCAAACGTGGTAAACAAGGAATCTTTGTGGACGTGGTCAACGCAAAGGGGGAGGGATAGGATTGGGGGTGGGGACGTACTTTTTAAAGGGGCAAGTGGGGCAGGGGCTTAAGATTTTCCTTTTGCTCCAGGGTCAGTGTCCTAAATGGACAGCAAAGTTGAACTCTAGTGTACAAGGGTAAAACCTACAAAATTAATAAATAAAAACACTGAATCTGCCACAATTCTAATAGCGTGTTTAGAAGCTAACCAATACAAATGTCAGACAGTTCAGCTTACTCAATGATGTTTCCTCCAATACTGTACACAACATCACATTTGTTGTGGTTGGGCGGATATTGTATGCTATCGGCATGAATCTGAAAGAATCATTGAGAATCAGTTAAGAATTGAAAGCCTCAAGCAGCTGTCCTGAAGTACTGTTCAAAATTGTTAGTAACCAAGGAGAATTGAGAAGAATTGGGGAAAATAGTCAAGAATTGAAATCCTCAAGCCATGCGCCATCCACCTTCATCACAAAAAGTTGTGAGTTATTGAATAGAATTGTAGAAAATTGAAGGCCTAGATCACCTTGATCTGTGGGGCGAAATCCAAAGTTATTGAGAAAAATCAAACCAAATCTAAGGCGCCAATTGTAGTCCAGTTGCGTTCATTTTGGTTCATAACTGTAGAAATCCTATTTGTACATACATAAAAAATACTATAGAATACGCCTGAACAATTGTGTGATGGAAGGTTCCAGCATATATGCGTATGTAATGCATACAGAGGCATGTAGAATGTTCTAGCACACAGCCTCTAACGTGTATATAAGGAGCGTTTCAAGCTGCGTAGGTAGTCACTGTAAATATATAACATTTACTCGTTTATCACACATGCCTTTGAGCGTCGTCTTAGGCACACTGCGCACCGCGCATTTATTATAGTTTATATACACCTTCGTCACGTCTTTCTACAGGTTATGAGCCCCGCACTCATTGCTTAAGACGTCATAACCTGCAAGAACATTGAAGTTAGCCCCATCTGTACTGTACAAATAAAATAAACACATATTGTACCTTTAAGAACACTGTGTGAGAATGTCAGATCTCAACACAAGCTCAGGAATGTCCATATACCGGATAACGCCGCTGCAAGGCACAGAAAACTTCAATACTTGGAAGGTACAAATCGAAGACATACTTACAGACTTAGGCCTATTCGAATATGTCACCAGCGTGAAAGCAATTCTGCTGTTCGAGATGGTTCAGACGACTGTAGCCCTTCTCAAATATGCGGGTGAACTCACGGGTCTAAGGGAAGGGACGAGTGGGCCGTAGACAAAACCGGCCAGATGTATATGAAATAAATTAGATGGATATTTGACTAGAGTTGTGAACTCACCGTGAGAGAGAGAACGGGGTCCAGACCCGATGACAAAAATGGAAGCCGGGCCGAGCTAAGCGCCGATCGGCGTTGGACTTCGCAGAAACAGCCGTAGCTGAAGGCATATATCCAGATTTTGGAGTATATGCGCCAGCTAAGCTGAGAACAAACGCTAAGCGCCGCTTATGAGTACACAAGAGAGCTATATGAGCCATATAACTTGACAAAAAAGGGTGTTGGGCTGGCCTAAATTCGAGTTTAGCCCCTGTATCTCCTATTTGAGTAGGGGATCGACATTCTGTCGATCTTTTTGTTGTTTTTCCTCGAAAAACTGAGCGCGAAGCTCAGCTCCTATCGTTGCGCCGAAATCCAGCTTCTTTGAACCAAGGAGCAAGGATTTTCAGCGCCCCTCTTCTAAATGAGCGCTCCTGACCCCTAAGGCTCCGTGTATCTTAAGGCTGCGGTCTCGCGCTGCCCAATTTCTCCCCCGTCTCTCGTTTTCTTGACAAGCACACTTTATCCAACATGTACCATACTTTCTCTCAGTTTGATCCTCCCAACGACAACAACCCCGAGCAGCGTCGAGCTCCTTCGCAGGCTGGCACTCAAGCCGCGTCGCCGTCTCCTCAGCCAGCTCCCTTCGCGCGCTCAGCGGTCCACTTGCCTATTTCTAGGTGAGTACTACTTTCGTGAACCGTCTACTTAGCTGATGCGCCGTCCTTACAAGCTCTGGACTACGTTCGCCCATGGCTCAAGGCCAACGCGAGTCCCCTGCCTGGGACGTTGAGCGGCAGCTTGCTGCTCAGGGGCACGGACAGCCCAACCACGTCCAGCCGCGTCTCCCCAACGCCGAGTCGCAGTGGGCTGGTGTTTTTACTGCTGCATCCCCCGGCACTTGTCTCCGCCCACGCATGCGGCCGGTGCTTCCAGAGGACAACGAGTTGCCAACTGTGGGCACTCTTATGCAGCTCTCGTGCCAACAGCCCCCGTCCACCATTACTCGCGCCTCGACTGTGGTTCATCCCTCGCACTCTCAGGGCGAATGCCTGTCTCAGCCAATCCACCTCGCTCCCTCGCCCAGCGACAGCTTGTCTCAGCCCATCGAGTTTGCTCCTTCGCAGGATAACAATCTTGCGCAAGGCCCCTCGTTTGCGCAGTACCCTCTTGGGCCACCCGGGTTGCCATAGTATCCTCTTGTGCAGACGAGGCAGGGCGACTGGATTCCTGACCTAGGCTCTCTCCCCACGTCTCCAGGCTCTACCATCGACTTGATAACCCCTGGTACGAGCGTCAGCCCTCTAGAGTCTGGCTCCTCCGCGCCTCCTTCCCCAGACACCCAGCGTCAGAGTCGTGCGGCAAAGGGCAAGTCCGTCAATCCCAAAGAGAAAGCGTCCAAGTCCAAGCCCAAGCCGGCAGCAAACAAACGCAAGGCCAACGGCAAGAAGGCGGGATCGAGCAAACGAGCGCGGACAAGCAAGCACGCGGATATGACTGCGTCCGACGTTAGTGAAAGTGAGCGTGTTGACCTGGACGTTCCAATGGACAATTTTAAGGAAGACGAGGAGAAGAACGGCGAGACCAACGGCGAGACCAACGGCGAGGAGAGTGTTGCCAGCTCCCAGCGCATCCCCGTAGTCCTGCAGAAGACGATGCTCCAATGGTACACTGAGAGGTTCCAGGAGAACAGAAACGATTGGCCTGGGTCGGTGAAGATGGTGAGTATATCATACATCCACTGTATGTTCTTGGCTGACTCACTTCGTCATGTAGCTTGAGCTCCTTGTCAAGGGCGAGCTCACGCACAAGCAAATCTCGGACTGGCTGTCGCGTGAGTGCCGGCACTATGTTAATTACAACCGAATGGTCATGAAAACAGGGGGTGGAAGGGACGATTTCGTGACAAAAGAGGAAATGGTAAGCTTTTATCATACCTATAGCTGACTTGTATACTGACCACTGCCTATGTAGGAGTCTCGCCATGAGCGCCTGAACATCGAAAACTCGTTTGAGTGGTGGATGGATTACAGAGAGTCATGGAAGTTTAAGATGTTTCACGCTGTGTAAGTCTGAATTATATATTCATTCCTCAGCCGACTCACCGAGCTTTACAGCGCATGGGATTCGGACGATGTTCGCAAGTTCGCAAACTTCAATTCTACAACCTCGACCGCTTCTGACGACGACGACAAGAAGCGATCTTCCTCCAAGCGTAAGGGCAACAAGAAGGCCCGGGATACTAGTTCGGGGTCGGAAACCGAGCGCAAATTGTCTCGTACCAAACGCGCCGACCGTCATGTCTTTGGAGTGATTGTTACAGGTATGGAAAGTCTGGCAGTTAATTGGGGTCGGCAAACGGACGTCTCTGAGAAGATGTACAAGCTCGAGGTACAGAGATCGAAGAACAAGGAGGCCGCCCGACAGGATTGTCTTACCTTGGACAAACGATCGCGCGGCATCGAAGACTTCATCAAAGTTGTCAGCAACCTCAATCATGAAGACCAGCTAGTGTCCTCAGTTGCTCGACGTTTCCTTGTCCAGCTCAACGAAGACATGGCCCCGCCTCCTGAACAGCCCGCGCCGCTCGCTGCAGCCCCGGTGCCAGATGTTTCAGCTCCCGCTCCCGCTCCCGCCCCTGTTGAACCGATTGCTTCATCTCCTGTCCCCAGCGCCAACACCTCTTTGGCTGCTGAATCTAGCGCGGTTGCTGCTAGTGAGCCTGCGGTTGCCACGAGTGCCACTCAAGAGTCGGTGGCGAGCTCTTCCAGTGGGCCTGTCATTTCGGGATCGGGTTGCTCACTCCCTAGCCTGGTCTAATAAGGCATACCGTTTCACAACCTCACTTTCTTCAAACTAGCACTTTGTCAACGACTGTAATTGTACAAATATATAAGCTACTCAATACATTTTCCTATATATGCGTGTTTTATTGAATGCCCTTGAACTCTTTCCACCTCCGGAGTAATAGCTCTCAGCGCTTCCGGCCACAGACCTTTGTTGTTTCAGGCCAGTCTGCCCGAGCAGCTCGTGTGTTAGCTTCTCGGTTCTCCTCGTCCCAGCTCCTTTGCTGGCGTAGGATTGCGTTAAGGTCAACGTCGTACAAGCCGTCGGGGAGGTCACCCAGCTTGATTAGGATGTTGTGAACAACAAAAAGGCTTTCGATTACACAAAGCATCTCGTTGAGGCCGCGGCCTCAAATACCAGTAAGGTATGGGAATCGCATCTTGAGTCTTCCAAATGTGTGCTCAACAGCTATACGCAGCGATGAATGCGCTTTGTTCCATTGTTGCTTGGCCAGCTGTTCTGTGCTGTATTCGCTCTCCTCGTATGGCATCATAAACCATTGCAATATGAAGTAACCTAAAAAAGGTGAGCATACATCGACATAAAGCAAGTTATATGCAATCTTACCTCCATCTGCAAGGATATACTCATGCTGCCCAAGATATTTCTCGCGGTTTAACCACAGTTCTGAGTTGCAAAGGACTGTGCGATCAGCCAAACTGCCTGGCCACCCGCAATCGTAAGAAAGAATCCTTCCATCGAAATCCACCACAATTTGAATGTTCCACTAACGCATACATAAGGTTACCCAATATAAAAAGAAGTTTAAAGAAGGCACATACCGCCCAGAACTTCTTTCGGCACCTGAAGGCCATTGGGTTGCGGCTCGGGCGATCAAGGATAGGGATGTATGAGCCATCAACGGCACCCACAGCACCTGGAAAACCTCGAGACTGTGAGTGTTGTCTTATTTTTCTTCGTTCACGCTCATTTGGCCATTTGATGTATAAGTCTCAAAGATTCCTAAAGGCCCTAACCACCCGGCGTGAGTGATTATACATGGATCCTTCGCTCATCTGAACCATCATGGCGGTTTTGACTGTCGGAAGATTACCATAGCGAATCAAGTATACAGCGAGCTGGTACTTGGGTGGGAACTGTGGCCGACGCCCTCGTGGCCTAAACACGGGGTCGTCCCTAATCAAGTTATGGAGCATATCGAACGACTCGCGATCCACCCTAGAGAGCGGATTGAAGTGTAAGCACCGAACAAGGATAAACGCGTGTGTTTCAAGGACTCACCGGAACCAGGACTTGAAGAAGCGCTCTGTGGCAACCTCAATCAGCATATTGATGAATTGCTGTGTACAAGTTTTGTTGTATGGCCCTCGACAACGACGACGGCGATCTTCTTCTTCGTCCTCCAACTGTTGGGAGAACAGCTCCGCCCCGAGTAGCATGTAAGTTATCCCTAAATCTTCATCGTCGTCCCCAGAGTCTGAAACTAGCATGTGCATATATCCGACAAGCATAACTGCAACGCCAGGGGAAAGTCCGTCCCAGATGGCGGCTCTGGCTCGTCTAGAAGTTCTGCTGTGTCCGATGGGAGGCATTCGAGGGGTTTGTTTTGCCCTCATATGTTTGCATGAAAGCTAATTGTATATTTATTTTGCCTGGGTCTATGTACACAAAAAACCCCAGACCGCTTGCGTGCCGCCGGCTCAGCACTGCCACCCCTGTGTGGACCACCCTTCTCCCGCGTTGGCGCAGCTTCTGCCGTCGCCCAATCCGTCTAACCCCGGGTGCTTAAGGCTTTTTGCTGCTGGGCTCGCTGGGTTCGCTGCCGAAATCGAGTGAACCAAGAGGTCCAGTCCGATTTGGACTGTGGACGAGTATGGGGGCGGAGCTCGATTTGTCACAATCGGTAAGCACGAACCTTCCGTTGGCTGGGTTTTGATCACACTCACACTCTGAGTTCACTCAGCCGTTTTCCTAGGAAAACTTATATTTGAGAAGGGCTAGTAACACCACCTAAGACCGCAGCTGGAAAACAACCACCAGATATAGTTACTGAGGCACCGTCCACAGAGTTCAGCTATGACCAGAAGAAATGGCTCAAAGAAGATCAGAAAGCGCTATCCCAAATACGCTTGAGGGTAGATGTGAGCGCACTCACCCATATACAGGCATGCACTCATTCAAAGAATGCATGGGACCTATTAGTTAGCACGTTCCAAGTACAAGGAGCGGTCAGACTTATTGACCTACTAAGAAAGTTCTTCAGCCATCGCATGATTGATGGTGAAGACGTTGAAGAACACATGCGCAAGATGCGCGATTGGTATCAACAAATCAACTTGATCCTACCTGGCGCGATTACCGAAGTCGATTGGATTACGACACTCGTTGCAAGTTTACCTGAATCATGGGACTCTTTTGTCCAGTTGGTAGATTTTAATTTTGACCTAACTAACGTCAACCTCCTTAGCAATAAGGTTGCCGACCTCCAATCGCGCATATTAGCAGAAGTGCACCGACGCGCAACAAAGAACAACTCAGCAAAATTCTTCTTCAGCAACAATAAACCCCACAGCAGTGGGTATATGCGCTCCTATAACCATTCTTCAAACGGTTCCCATGGTCCTGACAAGTCAAAAACGAAATGTAACAACTGCGGACACATGGGACATTGGGCAACAGCCTGGAGGAGGCGCATACAATAAGACCGGCGCATACAAACCGCCATTCAGGAACCAAGGTAAACAAAATTTCAGTCAATTTACTAATCTATATGGTACAAACAATAGGCGGCAGGATGTGTGCACCCACACAGCTACAGACAACCCTGAAACACCTTTGGAAGCTGCAGACAGCTTCTCCTTTTCGGCAATTGATGATGAACTCGGCTTTCTTGGCCAGACCGGCAACCAGTGCATAGCCAATAGTGGCTCCACAACCCACATTGCACGCGACCGATCAATATTTGGCGCTTACCGAGAATCAAACGGCACGGTAATTGGAGTAGCCGGTCAGAATCCAATTATAGGACAAGGTAGTGTAAACTTACGCTGTAGAAATCCATTAACAGGTGAGTACAAAATAATTACACTAAAGGACGTGGCACATGTACTCGGTATGTAAATAAGTGTGCGAAAGGCGCATGTGACTCGCCCTCGTCCATCTCTGTGTTATAGTTCTTACTCGCCGGCGAGCCCAATAGCACAAGACCTTTTGGCTTTAGATAGGACTTGAACATATGCTGTGTATCCTGTGTACTTGCTGGAGGGATAGGACTGCGTCTAATAGCCTTACAACAGGCACAGATTACACCCTCTTTTGAATAATGTTTTGATTGTATCTTGTTATCTATCAAAGCGAGCAGAAGTTTTTGTACTTATCTTAGGTCTAACGCATCCTATCTGACTCTTTGTACCACCCAACCGATGTAAAAAAGGTGGAAACTGCTGTGGTGAGGTGCATACATCCTGCCTATATTAATCAAGGCCAAACGTAGTCAAGAGAAACTCTGTTCTGCTAGTGTTAGGGCTAATCAAACAGGGTCTAAGCGGTGTATATGGATCCAAAAGTCTATGTGAATACTTCTCAGGCCTTCAAACGCCTGGCTTGTGGGCAGGGCAAGGTAGAAGTAATGTAATGTAGTAACTCTTGCGGATTGAACTGTCACTTACTTTGCGTGCAGGATACCTGTGAGCTTAGAAGTGCTAGCGTAGTATAATAAGTACTAATATGTGAAAGCCACATGTAGCAACTTTTGCTCGCACTGATAGATAACAAGATACGATCAAAACATTATTCAAAAGAGGGTGTAATCTGTGCCTGTTGTAAGGCTATTAGACGCAGTCCTATCCCTCCAGCAAGTACACAGGATACACAGCATATGTTCAAGTCCTATCTAAAGCCAAAAGGTCTTGTGCTATTGGGCTCGCCGGCGAGTAAGAACTATAACACAGAGATGGACGAGGGCGAGTCACATGCGCCTTTCGCACACTTATTTACATGCCGAGTACCTTCATGTCCTACAAATTTAATCAGCCTGTCATTAGTCACCAATCAGGGTCTTAATGTCAGGATGAACACGAAGGACTTACAAACAACATCTCCACAAGGAACCCTTGTGGCTGTGGGACAGAAAAGCGCCCATCACAGCCCAGGGAACCTATGGCAAATAGAATGTGATGCGATCAAATTACCGGACAATAAGCAACCAGAAATCGTACTGACAAAGGTAAATGGTCATACCTGGTACAAGTGGCATAAGATACTAGGGCATATAGGCCCACAAACCCTCCAGCACATACACGCAACTGGCGCTGTAAAAGGAATGGAAGTTCCAGAAGGTAAAGAAGGCTTAAATTTCGAATGCGAATCGTGCATACAAGCCAAAATGACGGTAAGACCGTTTCTCAAGGAATCAAAAACAAAAGTCATAAAAATTGGTGAACTCATTGTCACTGACGTGTGGGGTCTATCACGCATATCTTCTATTAGCAGGTACTATACTACATTTCCTTTACAGATGTATGCATGTGCTATACAAATTTAGCATTTTTAAGACATAAGGACGAAGCGTTGAACAAATTCAAGACATTTGAAGCTTTTTTGTCGACACAAAAGGATACGAAAATCCTGCGAGTTTGATTCGACAATGGACGCGAGTTCATAAACAGCGACTGGAAAGAACATACCGCTAAAACCGGTACCATTCTTGAAACGACCTTGCCCCACTCCTCACAACAGAATGGCATTGCCAACAACTGGATCAAACCCTTTTGGACCATGCACAAGCAATGATGCTCAAGTGTGAGGCTCCAAAGTTCCTTTGGAGTGAAGCCATAGCTTACGTGTGCTACCTAAAGAACCGCATACCAACACAATTGCACGGGGTGTTTCAACCATCGCCGTACAAAAGGTTTTGGGGCAAGAAGCCCAAAATAGGTCAGTTACAACCTTGTGGTAGCAAATGCTACGTACTAGATTAGAGTGAGACGCAATCCAAACTGGATCCGAAGGCCTTTAAGGCAATATTTACCAGAATTTCAGACCTGCAAGGCAAGTCTTGGCGCTATTATAAGCAAGGCACCATGCGCATACTACATTTGTAAAGAGTGAAGGAAACTCACCGAACAATGAGGATGAAGTACTCATCCCAATTGCTCCGCCTGCTGAGGGGGAGATAGAGAAAACTTCAACCAAGCTCAAAGATTCCAGCAGGCAGAGCAATTAGACGATGAGGGAACAGGGGGAGAAACCAAAGATATAAAAGCCGAAGTAAAGAGCGAACAAGATTCAGCACCGAGCCTCATTCCAATCAAGTTTGAAGGCCCTTTACCTCCCTCTCCTCCATCTGTCTCATCACTGCTGCAACCCCCTTCAGTGACAGCTAGAGTATCTCGTAAGTCGCCTCGTGTTGGAGGAAAGAAAGTCGATGTTGACCCAGTAGCACTGACTAGCGACATGAAATCAGGCGCAACAATCCAGACACAATCGGTGCGAGGTAATCAACCATTCATGCGCATTGATAACTCTCACAGCGCTCCCAAAATCACCATCCTCGACAACAAAGGTAACTTACCTGTTGGTGAGCGTGCTACACACGAGCTAACAGACGTCCCAGAACCTGAACCGCCAACGGAAACCACGCATATATGCGTGGATAGCGATCCCTGGCACAATATGCCACCGCTTGAGAGCGCATACAGCGCTAAATCTCCACCCAGCGACCTACCCCCACTTGTCCCGCTACATCTTGCACGCACTACAGACACTGCTACTGCAAACCTCAAGAACAGCAAGTTCGCATTCACCAATGCCTTCTACAAAGGTTTCACTCAGCAATCTTTCCTTACTTGCTCTGAACCTCATGGCAATAGCCCATCCTATGAAGACGCGCTCAATGGTCCCGAGCACGACAAATGGATCAACGCTATGCAAAACAAGTACAACCAGCTGCTACGTATGAAGACATTCGAATACGCACGCACACCGAGTGGCAAGAACGTCATCGGCAACAAGTGGGTATTCACCTGCAGGCGTGATGAGCAGGGCAAGATTGTGCGCTACAAAGCGCGACTCATTGCCAAGGGATATACTCAAGTCCCCGGCCAAGACTTTTACGATACCTTTGCCCCGATCGCTCACCTAGACTCTATACGCATATTGTACTCGCTCGCCAACTGGTTCAACCTTGATATTCATCAACTCGACGTTGTCTCAGCCTTTCTCAATGGCGAGCTGGCTGAAGAGCTCTACATGCACCAGATACCTGGCTTTGACGATGGCCTAGGTAACGTCCTACGACTTCAACGCTCGATTTACGGTCTGAAGCAAGCAGGCCGCGTCTGGAACGAGATGTTCAATTGCAAGCTCACAGCTATGGGCTATATGCGCTTGCTCACCGACAGCTGCGTGTATCAACGCATCCGCAAGGAAGGTGAACGGCACCTGGTCGCGTTCCTGGCCATCCACGTCAACGACTGTGTGCTTGTCACTACTGCTAATCACACTACCAATGCGATCAACGAGCTACATATGGAATTCGACATGCGCAATCTAGGCGAGCTACGACATTTTCTAGGCATACATTTCTCGCGCAACCGCACTAGTTGCACCCTCATACTCAACCAAGACGCATACACTGAGAGTATGATTGACGAGGTGGGCCTACTAGGCGCTTACCCCACCGACTCTCCTGCCTCAACTACCACCAACGTTGATCGCAATGACGGTGCCCGACCAACCTACAACTACGGAAGGATGATCCAATGACTCATGTACGCTGCTATATGCACTCGTCTGGACATTGCTTACGCAATTAACTATCTTGCACAGTTCACCGCATGCTACGGTCAGGCTCATGTCACCGCGCTCAAGCGCATTCTCCGTTATCTCTCTGGCACTACGCGCTACAGTCTTGTTTATCGCCACAACACTGACCAAGTACTCGACTTCGGTGAAGTCAGCTACTCGGACGCGGACTAGGGAGCCAACCAACTTGATCGCAAGTCGATCTCCGGGCATTGCTTTATGCTCAGAGGGGCTGCTATCAGCTGGTCCTCTAAGAAACAACTGACTGTCGCTTTATCAACAATGGAGGCTGGATACATGGCCCTCGTCCACGCATCGGCCCAAGCCCTATGGATTTGCCAGTTCTTCCATGAACTCAGCTTCCCATCAGAAGTGCAGACCCTACTCCTTTCCAACAACCTTGCCGCTCTCAGCCTATCTGTTGAATCTCAATATCGAGACTGATTGAAACATATTGATATTCGACACCACTTCATGAGAGACTGCATTCAAAAGCGAATGCTTTCAACCATGTATGTGAACACTAAACAGAATCTAGCTGATGTGTTCACCAAGGCGCTACCGACGACTCAGTTTAACACACTGATTCTAAGTGTTATGGGCGAACAAGAAGATAACGAGGTACATATTATTGACATCAACTAAAGGACATTTTATCAATTTGTTTTATCTAACAAATGTAACGCATATACGATGTTACTTACAAATGTCTTGTGTTTCTCTTTTATCTGAATCCTTTCCCAACTCCATATACAATCCCACGATTGAGGGGGAGTGTAGAAATCCTATTTGTACATACATAAAGAATACTATAGAATACGCCTGAACAATTGTGTGATGGAAGGTTCCAGCATATATGCGTATGTAACACATACAGAGGCATGTAGAATGTTCTAGCATACAGCCTCTAACATGTATATAAGGAGCGTTTCAAGCTGCGTAGGTAGTCACTGTAAATATATAACATTTACTCGTTTATCACACATGCCTTTGAGCGTCGTCTTAGGCACACTGCGCACCGCGCATTTATTATAGTTTATATACACCTTTGTCACGTCTTTCTACAATAACCATGGAGAGCAAGGAAAAGTAAGTACGAGTATGGAACTAGCAAGAAGTTAGGATTGCTCAGTGGATATTCGACAAATTTATGAGCCATACCGGCTTGTGAAGACATTTCAGCGAGCGGTCACTTAGGTTTTGTGAGAGGAATTAGCAAGGAGACGGCAGAACAGGAAAGTGTCTCATGCTTAGGAGGCTTAGCCACTTGTGCTCATTAGACTCACCGGCCCCTTGTTGATGCACCTATGAAGCAGAGTACTTATCCAACGTGACAAGTCTGCTACCGCAAGAATCTCTAACACTCAGTGACTTTTTGTATCATGAGCTTCAAATCTCCTTTTCAACAAGTCCTTCCTTGCCTCAGCAACCGCCAAAACATCTCCACCTTGTCCCTCGACAGCAGAACCCTTGCTTCTTTTGGCTGTTGTGAGAGCGTCATGCTAGTCAATACTCAAGTCGGCAACACTATTGGCTTCCTTGATTTCTCTCATGATCCCCCCGTTAACTACTTGAGCTGGATGACTGAGACTCAACTCCTCATTGGGAGTACCCGTGGCGGGATATCTCAGGCTACTTTGATGCCTGCCGTAGAGATGCCGGCACGTATATGGTGCTTATTGCTATTTCAGCTTTGTCTAACTCTTTGCAGAGCAATGCTAATCCCCTGGCATTGGTTTCAGCCATCATACCGCAGAGCAAGTACAAGGCAGTGTCTTTGTGCTACAACCCAATTTGTAACTTGTTTGCCATTGGGTTGAACAGTGAGATTCAAATATGGTGCTTACGGCTCACCCCACAGCGGCAGCGCCGCTGGGTCCTCTTCAATTCAATTAAATGCAAAGACACGGAAGGTACCAAAGACCCTCCTACCACTACAACATTTTTTGGGGTTGATGCTGAATCCCTCTGCACATTTACTTTCAATAAGTTTATGTAAGTCTCTTTCCCTTGAGCATTGAATGAGTGCACTAACACTATTGGGTAGTGTCGGGAAGGATTTGGAACTATTCAGATAAGTCGCTTTGCTGGCATGCCCACAATTGGGATGTTTTGTTGTGAGTAAACATAACCACTTTCATTTCTTTTTTAACCACATGCATGTAGCCAATGCTTTGCTGTCTCGTCAGACAGCAAGTTGATGGCGGTCTCCACTACCAATTTTACAATCATCATTTGGCCTTTGCACAGCGGGGGTCCTTGCGTTTGCGATCAGCAAGTTTTTCACATTCCCAAAGGCTGAAACTGAATTGAATACCCGGAGACAACACCACTAACATACTTCAACACCAAAAAAATTCTTACCACTGATACCATTGGTAATATTTACACCATATAGCTTGACAGGCAAGAGAAAGAAGTTTTTGCGGTGGGGGAAAATTATCTTGTCCATTTTTTCTTGGTAAGTTTCTGCTTGGGCCTTGTAGCCTGTTATCTTACTGCAGCTCACCTCACTCGTGTAAACCAGGTACACGCTTTGATGGTCAACTTCATTGTGATAGGACCAGCCTGTACTATGTTGCTCATTGGGCTCACAAACAACACTACTCTCCAGTGTCGCATCATAAGTGAGTTTGTTTTGTCAAAATCAACTGTAATTTAGCCAATTTCTTACAGTTGTTGACGGCCCAGGCTTCAATCATGGCAGATCACACCGTTATCCAACAACATGTTGCAGCAACCGAACCCCTTGCGACTAAATCAAGACTGGGCGTGGTCAGCTACCGACATGTGGGACTAAGACTATATGTGCTTTCTCAGCGCTCATTTACAACCTTGACGCATTACATTTGCTGGAGACATTTGGTCCGTATTCTTTTCAGCCCAACAAATTCACGTTTGTGTCACAACCCAACAGGAAGTGAACTTGTGAGTGAGTTGGTGAGTACAGGCAACTCCAAATGTTTTAGAGATTGCACTGCAGAGTGTAGAGTGGGGAAAAGACGAAGTGAATTGTTCTTGGGGTTAACCAGAACGATTCACACTGTTTATATATTGCAAGCATTACAAATCTCAAAACTACGCAAGCGCTAAGCGAGTACAAGCAATACAGAAGCAAGGGAGAACATGTGCACATCTAAGCAATGCTTGCGCAAGCACACAAGGCAACGGCAAGCAAGCAAGCGGGGAAATGAGACAAACAAGCGAGATGAAGCGAGGATACATGACAAAGACATACAGAGACACATGGCACACCGAGCAGACAAACAATGGGCAAGTGAATTGAGATGTCTCGATCAGAGGACCATGACAGTTTGACACAAAGAAACCCAGACTTAGGTTGTGTCGGTCTTGGTGCTGATCTACACCAACTTACTGACTTGCGACTTCCCAACCATGTTTAACGTCCCCGCTGTAAGTATCGGGTCAGACTTTCACTGCTAGTACTAACTTATATGTTTACAGCTTACACTACAGTTTGCACTTGGCGAATTTATCATACTCATCATCCTTCATCTCGTCTTCCACATGCTTTGCCTGTTGTGTCGCTGGCTTTTTGCTGCAATGCACGCATGTGTTGTCTTTTTCTGCAGCTTACTTTTGAGTTATTTCTCCGACTAAGGTACTAAAGCGACTACATTTGAGGACTACATTTGAGTTTTTGTATGATGAGACAATGTTTTTTTTTTCATTACGCAAATTGTTTATGTTTCTGAAAAACGTCATTAGGTTGATTCATGCACATTAGCAGCCACAACTCACTAGATCAAGAGATAATACCACTATGCAAGGCTTGAGAATAGTCTTGCTAGGATTGTCATTGGTGCATAGGGCAACATGTGAGATCAAATGTTTAGGTTCAATGACGTAAGCTTGAGGCTCAACGGAGTCATAGTATAGCTGTGCAATGTTTGCCCCGTGTTGTCCAATTATAGGGTGATTCCAGTAAGGATTGCGGAAGGACTCTTGGTAAGTGAGCTGTGCAAATGCACGCATGATGAGAAAGATTTGTGGCCCTGCGCCAGTAGGAATCATGGTGGCTGCCTCTTTGAGGATGAAGTCAATTCAGCCCGGTTTAACTATATCTTGTTGCTGCAAGCACAGGACACAACTATTACCTGATGAAGTAGACGCCAGGGCATATATAATGTTCCCCCTTTGGAGCTTGCAGCAGGAGAATAATTGCTGGGAGGGATTGCGCGTGTTGTGAGCTTTTGCCCAACCGTCGAGTGCAGATAGAGTTTTGACAGAAAGGTGTATTGGATCATTGCTGTGTGTTGTTCACCAAGTCAATTGCTGCTTGTAGCTTGGAACATGCTGTTTGAGAAAGCGCTGAACAATAGGCCTCCTCAGAGTTCGAGGCTCCAAAAGCTCCCAGCGCTCCTAAAGCTCCAAGAGCTCCGAGGCTGACTCACCATTGCCGTTTTAGGTGGATCTGTAATCCATTAGTAACTAATTGCAATTACATTTGTCATTTGAGCGCAAACTTGAAGTCCGCGTCGAGTCCGCACACAACTATTAAACCACATCCCTCGTATATCCATGCCACCCAACAACCACCTCTATCTACCATGTCCCCTGCAACTAAATCTGTTACCCCTAAATCAAGTGCCCATGACACCTACCACTGGCCTTCGTCGAAGATTGACGAGCTCATCTCTGAGGCCAGCAGCCTGGATAACATTTGAACACTAATTGGCAAACAAGAGCCTGGCGAGGTGCGATTTTGCCTCAATCTTCTCCTATTAGTGTGTCAATCTAACGGTATATTTGGTAGAACACATCTGGGGATACTAAAGTCAAGGTGTATGGTCGTATAGCGGCTGCGCTCTTCCCAAACTAGTACCAAAACAACGTTAAACTCTGGAGAAACCGTGTACAACACAAATGGGACTAGTGAGTTATATTTTTTGCTTGCTGACACTTAAGTCTGACGCTTTTCCTGCCAGTTTACGGACACAGCACTGAATAGCAGCAAAACGCCTCCGACGCACCGGTGAAGGTGTCAAGCGCGACACTCAAGATGATGCAAGTACCTCCAGGATCCAGGAAGTTGAGCTGCAGTACTACATACCACCTACTGGACCCAATCACAACACCCCTGCTGTTGCTAAAAACACTTGGGGTAAGCATTTTTTGTGTTCGGATGCTTGAGTGATTTAACTAATTAGGTTACAGAGGAGATTACATGAAAATTCCCCCAGTTCCCTTGTATGCACGAACTCCTATCCACTCGACCAAACCAGGTCCCAATTGCCATAACAACTGCCCTCACGCCGTTTGGCCCCAAGACTGTGCTCCACCAGCCTCCATCCAACTCGGAAGATAGCAAAGGTGACGTCGAGGACAACTCGACTATCATCAAGTCCGAGCCTGGCTCTCTTGCCCTGACTCTAGCGAAAGGTAAACGGACCGCTGCACAACCTTCAAGGCAGATCTGGGTGGCAAGCAGGGTCTTGGGCGGTGCATCGGGCGCTGGTTTGCGTCAAACTGGACTCAAAGACCAATTTTTTGAGGTACAAAAGTAAGTCACGTATGGTTTGTTCAGACAGCAAACTCATATTCGTGCAGGCAAATACAACCTCGTATTCTTGAACGCGATAGGCATGCACAGCAACTGGCAGAGCGACAACAAATCCTGCAGGAGAAGCGCCACCTGCTTGAAGATTTCAAGCTTGGTTTGGTGACGGTAGATGAGTATCGAGCAGCTGTTTTGCATCTCGGGGGTGACGAAACTCAACCAATTCCTGGCTCGGATACTCTTCCTACATCATCTACTAGTCTTTTATTGCCTCCCGTCCCTCTTTCTCCGGAGTGGCAATTGACACTGCCTCGCAACTCGGAGTTTGCATCACCCGCTGACCCCTGATTTTGTTTGTTTTTATGCCGTGTATATGCACCTATAATATATAATACATCCTAATGGCTATGCTGTGCTTGGTAGTAAGCAAAGTAGTCCTTGACAAGCTGACGGCGCCGTGCAGCTGTTTCAGACTGGTCATCAACCACATCACCTTCAGCATCCTCATCTACCTCAACGGCTCCAGACTCCAATTCACCTGCCTCTCTCCGAGCATAGTATTCTGTCCATTCCGCCCCGTCCACCTCTACTGCAATGTTATGTAAGACAAGGCAGGCTGATATCCATCACATCGCTCGCAGATGGTCCCGCTTATGATTGATAGAGATGCAAAGCCCTTTCAAAGACAGCCACCGCCCCTTTACAGCAGTGTTACAGTGCTCTGAGCGAATGCGCAAACGAGAGACCGCAGAGTCAAACAGCTGAACCTTTGGGTCCAGATTTGCGGGTGCCTTGTGAATAGATATCATGCGGTAAGACGGAGTGTAAGCGCTATCCGCCCAAGCAAAGTCGTCATCCTTGAAAACCAGATCGGGATACTTGAAGGCAGCAGTCTGCTCAAACGCAATAGCATTGTGTTCAGATCCTGTTAACCCAGCACTATAGTCAACGATGCGAAGCGTTGAGCCAGTGCAACCAATCTGGTACTTGTAAGCTTCAAGGACAGCAAGATAAATGCATGTACATACCTGAATATTCATTTCATAAAGTCCAGTTTTACTATAATAAGTATCGCCATCCAGTCCAGGCTTTTGCCAGAGTGTTATCTCACTCCCGTCGTACTGATATATCCCTGCCGCAAAGCTAGGACAAGAGTTTCTAGACCGAACCCAACGCCTCTCAGTTAGTCTCTCTGTGTCATTCAAAGGCCATATGACCGCTTGATGAAGTCCTAGGATTGCGGTTGTGACCTGTTTGGTACAAAGCTCAACTGTGCCAACACCAAGGCCTGCAGTGCGGGCGATATCTTCAAGCGATGCGCCATTCCCAAATCGGCCAAAGCGATATAATGTAATGGCTAACTGGGTCTTGGTTGAAATCTGTGCCACATTGTGTGATTTATTGGTGAATATGGGATGAGGCTCTATCCGAGCCAGAAGATCTACAAAACAGACAGGGGTAACGCGGACAATCTGTGTAAAGTATTTGAACAACCCCAGAGACTCGGCATATTGATACATCAGGTCAAGATTCCCATTTCAAGATAGTGGAACCCAATCCGCAAGGTAACGAGTCTGGAGTATAGCCTGGATTAGGGAAATATCTGTGGTGAGTTGTTCGTAATAGTCGTCCAGCTCTAACGGTTGTTCCAGCTGCATCAAATCTCGAGACAGCATAAGCTCAAGCGCTTGAGATAAGTATTCAAGACGTGTAGCACCGTGAGTAGGCATGATGGTGTTAGGTACGAGACAAGGATTGTGTATTCGAGTGTACAAGCATGTATTTACATAATGCAGTGCACATGATCTAACTTACCAAGCAGGCTGTGTTTGGGTCTCTTGGAGCTTTCGGAGCGCTGGGAGCTTTCGGAGCCTCAAACTCTGAGGAGGCCTAATAGCACCAAATGCTCCAAGATGCTCGATGAACCCCTTCTGCTCAATCAGTCCATTCAACTTAGTGGCCATCACAAATTTCCTATGTAGTGTAAGTTCTAAATCACCTATAACAAGCTTGTATCAGCGCATATACCAGGTATTTATAACAACGGCTCCTACCAAATTTGTAGTTAGTATTTATTCCCTGAAACATTCTGTTGAATAATTTGCATGTGCTTTTGCTGTATCGAGTACTAGGGCCCATTGATTGTAAGAATGCGGATATATGCAACCCAAAGTGCTGAACAGGGGTTTGAGAGCATTCAGGGTATAGTTTTGTAAGTTTCTTCAGATACTCGTCGTAGTGGTAACCGAGAGCTGTAGTGTCAGAGCAACCCAAGGACTGGAAGGCAATGATGCGGATGGCGAGCATTAAATGAAGCAAATTGTCAAGCCTCTCCCAATAAGCCCCAGCGTCATATGTGTCCCAGAGCCGCACCTGTGTAATTGTAAAAGACATCAATGCCAAGCTTTTGTACTTCTCAGCTTCTATGGAGCCATGACTGAGTGTTGCAAACACTTTTGGCAGAGTCTGAGCCAACTTGGTAAGGTTTTTTGACTCATATCCGTTTGGACCTCCTCTAGAACTTGCTTGCTGAGGACAGCGACAGTGGATTTAGCAGCACCAATAGAAGGTACAAACAGAGCTTGAAGTGTGGACTGAGAGCCCTGTGAGATAACAACTAGTCCTTAATCATGCCACTCACATAGTGATTGACAAGTCTCGCAATTTAACTTTCCCACTTGCCGCGACAACTCACAGAGGTGCTTTAGATCATCCTTGGATCCATTTGTTTTAATTACGCCAACTGAGGATGGCTTGGCGGTGTGATACTGAAGCCTTGCAACTGAAGTGGCAAAACCATCATGATACGCAATTGTTTCAGGGACGATACTTCTGTCATGCAATGGCATGCCTTGATCAAGTCGCTGTATAATGTATTAGCAGTACGTGGTGAATATATGTTAAAATAAACATACCCATTGATTAAGGTCTTCAATACGACGCTCCCGTCCAAGCCGCACGCAGTAAATCTTTATGCTTGCAGCAAAGATGATGTATGAGCAAAGCAGTGAGCTTGGCTTGCTCAAGCTCAGACATGGATAAGGTGTTCATCGCTGCTATCCCCCAATCATATTCATATTGAGAGATTCCCGGCGCATATAGTCCATTGGAAGGGATGCTGGCATCAAGTGTTCAACTCCAGTCTTTATTCTCTTGTAAGTCTTTTTCAAGAATGTTTTTGGCCAGTGCATTGGTCCGACTACGAAGCTTGCAAACAGATCCCACCACTCACTCTCCATCCAGTCGGTATAGCAAACTCCATGCTGGTCGTACAGTTTAGACCGTTCCTTTTTAGACCTTGTGTTCCTCCATAGATTAACCTGCTGGCAGTGAGTTTGGACATCCCAAAGCTTGAATGACTGAAGGTTGCAGGCATCAATATCAGCGTGTGTTGCCCTACACCAGAGGCAGAATCATGTGTGGCTATGCAAGGCAAAACCACCGGTACCACACACAGCAATAGTATTGAAGCTTCCCATTGCGATTGCAGCGCAAACCTTTTGGCCCTGAAAATATTTGTGTGTTTTTGACACCCAGATGCCCCGAGAATACATCTCACACATATTTTTAGCAATTGGGCCAATGAATATGTTCAGCTTGTCCATTGCTGTCTTGTGCAGGCCAGGTACCATAGAAACTAAGTATGCATTTGAAGTGTTGTATTGGATATCAGGCGGAAGGTTAAGGCAGATCATAAAAAAACAACTGACACTTCTGATTTGGCTGGACATCTTGTTCTGGAAGGGGTTGAAAAAGTTGTGGTACAAGAGCATTACTAGGCAAAGCTTGCCAGATGAGCAATCATAATTGAGGAAAGGTGGCTCGCTGTGACCAGGAAACAAGGCAAGATACAGTGTGTCCCATATGTCCTTGATTGGTTGATCCAACGTAGAGCAATGGGAGTTCACCAAAGGATGCAGAGACTCAAGTAAATCTTCTATGCCTGGTCGCATAAGAAACTCGCCAATCCAGCGTTTGAACAGCATGTGGCTATACTGGCGTGTGGGCTTAACCCAGGAGCTACTCCTGCGGCGTTGGGTAGAGCCAAGCTGTTCTCCACAGACCTCGCCATCAAGTTTTGAAGTGCAGTGCTCTGGTATTTGCACTGTAAGTTTTTCAAGGTAGAGCGACAAGCAGCATGGACAGCATGCATATAGGTCAAGGGTTGGCGGGAGATCAAGGTGATGTAAAACAAGGGGCAGCGTTGTTGGAATGTCTCTAAGGTGCGGTCATATAAAATTAGCCGAGCAATTGTCCTATGTCTCTGAAAGTAGAAGGAGGATCCCACAAAGCGCCTTGAGGATAAAGTTGCAGTATTGCCGCAATATGCCCATGAGAGCATGGCGTATTGCAGTTAAAACCATGACCAACATTGCAATAGGTGATATATATGTGTACGAAGCGCGCTCAGCTGTAGGTATTGATTTAGTTTGCGCAATGTAAACGACTCCTGTACATGTCTTACTAAGCCGAAATATCCACACTCCCTCAATTTCCAGAAGGATACATTTTTGTCGAGACTGTTTGTCCCACGCATTCGAGAGTAGTTTGTTAATCTCCAAATCTGCAGCCAAAATCAATGTGTTGCATCTGTTGGCCAAGCTCTTGAAGCTTTTGGAAAGTGACCTTAACCGGGGTATGAGCTCTTGTAGTCCATGTAGATGATATAGGTAGTGCTGCGTCTCTGAGCTAGAAGGTTTTAACGCTGTTGCAATAAGATATCTGTTTGGAGACACTGGATCCAATTGTGCACTCAAATTGAACTCAAGTTGTTGAATGCAAGGCTTGGCTAGCATCAGGAGGTCTAGTTCTTCCTCTAATTTGCCTAGCTCTTCTGCTCCAAGTTCATCTGTTCCCAGCCCATTGGTTGGTTCTGCATCCCCTGACTTGTTGGATCCACTAGTCTTGTTTTCCTGCTCAAAGTCTTCAAGAGACATGTTCTCAAAAACCCTTTGATACTTTTTTGGCGTAGCAAGCCAATTTTAGACACATACATCTTTGCTGAGCACAAGGGATGTGGTTGAGCGTGTAGCAGGATGATCTTAGTTACGTAACCTGCACACGAACAAAGAACTTGCCGCCCTTGACAATAGAGTTTTGGACACACTCTGCTTGTGAAATCCAGTGCTATATATGGCTAGCCTCTTGGAATCTCCCCACCTCAACTTCCTTTCTCTCAGCAGCTAAAAACTCAAGCCACTCATACTCATGCTCTTATTCTGTCTCTGTAATCTTTGAAACATGTTGGTTACTCAACAGTTCCAAAATGTTTGGGCAACTTCTGGTACTCAAAAATCTTTACTGACGTTGGTCTCCCTGTCGCCTAACGGAACTTGGCTCATGTCAGCGTCGCAAGACAAAGATATTGTTTTTATTGACTTCAGCTCTGAAATGTACTTGGAACCCTCAATTTATCCTCAGGTTCCTTTCATATTACTTCAGGTTTCTATTGCACCGATGGCCACCTTTATCTTGGCTATTCAGAGATCCAGGCGTAAGTGCTCTGCGCTACAGGCAACCCTACTGAATAAACATTTGTTTTGTAGAAACCCGCCCCCTCAGCATGCGCCGGTTGCTGAACATTAAAACTGACCATAAAACCTCAATTCATGTGCTTGCTTTTGACTTGCTTCAACATATGATTGCCATTGGGTGTGAAACTGAAGTCCACATCTGTTCTCAGTCACTTGTTCACAACTTGGAAGAATGGAATTGTGTTGAGTGCATTCCAGGGCCTGGCAAAGGGAACAAGGGTATTGTTACTGTGCTAAGTTTCTTCAGGTAATCTTTGGACAGTCACCACCTATTCATTGAGCATGCCATGGTCGCTTTCTGGTACGTTTCTGTTTGTTTCGTCTACATGCTCTATTTAATCATGATATATCTTAAACTTGAGCATTTGGAGTTCTCCAGGCAATTTTGAATGCACCTCTAGGGGCGCAAAAGTGTCAAGCATGTGCATAGCGGACCTGCTTTAATTGCCGGGAGTAACTAATATCAATACCCCTAAATAGCAAAAGCACTACAATTTCTTCCAAAGAGCATATCATTACTATTTCCTCTTTGGATCAGTTGATTGTAACCTACGCTCCGGGACCTGGTGGCCCTATCTTGCGTGACCAAAGGGAGTTTTTGTTCCATGAGCAGACAGAATATAGCCTGATCCTTCCAATTGCGCTTACGTCAAGCAATCTTATCTTCAAAGGTACGCAATTAGGTTATTTTGCGTTTATTAGATATCTCAATATGTCACAGGCACCGCTTCGGGAGATGTACCGGTTCTCAATTCAATGGATGGCCCACTGGCCCCCATCCAGCCAGGTGCAAGGAGCATTGTTCAAACCTTGACAGTATGTTTTGCTTGTGCCAAGTTTGTGTTATAAGCGAGCTAACTCCTGATAGACTCATGGCAATAAGGTGGCTGTTGGTTCATCTGACACTGGAGAAGTTCAGCAGGGCTCTGGCATTGAATGTTGTTCGACTGGGTTGGGAGGAACCAACAATTGTAAGCCACCCTATCTACCAATAGCTTGTCCTGATGATTTGTGGCAGCCGAAGAACGGACACTCTCAGACACTGGATAATTTCCCGTAAGGGCTAGATAGGCTCTAAGCTATCCTAGACTGCTGTAAGCAGGTCTATCAGCAGCCAAGCCACTGCAGAGCCACCAACACAGCCACGTGTATATACAAGATTCATTGAAATATTTGACAACCTTGGGCGCGCAGCAGGACTTGACAGGTGTGGAGCAATTTGATTGTCAGCCTGCGACTCAGAGTGAGCAAGGCAAGTTAGTCAAACAAACAACGTGCATGGCCAGCAAAACATCGCACGGGGGTATTTCCGCAAAATAATCACATTGGCGAATGTACTAGACAAAACACACAGACAGACAGGCATATAGCCCAAATTTGGTAATAGTCTTGACATTTGGGGCTGTGTTGCTCCACAGTTTGATTTTGAAATTTGCAACTGTATGCGTGTCCATCCATGCATTTTGTCTGGTACACATGCCAATGTGATTATTTTGTGAAAATACCCCAGTGCGGTGTTTTGCTGGCCATGCACGTTGTTTGTTTGACTAACTTGTCTTGCTCGCTCTGAGTCGCAGGCTGACAATCAAATTGCTCCACACCTGTCAAGTCCTGCTGCGCGCCCAAGGTTGTCAAATATTTCAATGAATCTTGTATATACACGTGGCTGTGTTGGTGGCTCTGCAGTGGCTTGGCTGCTGATAGACCTGCTTACAGCAGTCTAGGATAGCTTAGAGCCTATCTAGCCCTTACAGGAAATCATCCACTGCCTTTGCTTGCTTTAACTTGACCCTGGATGATGTCCTGGAGCTTGAGCAACATCTGCTCGTTCCAATTATCAAGCAATTAAAAGTTTATCTAAAAATTGCTCAGCGTATCTTGTTCACATTCCTTTGGCTTTGCAAAGCCTTTTACTCTCGCTTCATCCATTGGAGGACCATTAAGTTGCTGGTGAGTCCTATGCTTGCTCATGGTCTGAGGTATCATTAAACGGCAAATCAACAGTTCTGGACTTGGTTGATTACTGTTATTCTAACTGTTAACCCCCCTTCCACCCCCTCTAACAACACACAACAAGATGAAGCATACAAGGCCAGCTCCGACGTGTTGATCCCACTGCCAACAATAGTTTATGCAACATCAGCTGAAGAACCTCAACCTAAGTCACAGATCCCAAGCCTCACATACCTTATTGGCTGTTTGATTAGGTTGCTTCTCTCTCAGCTCTTGCTGTGGGGTTTGTGGCAGTTTTATTGCTGGCGGTGTAAGTGAATATGTAGTCCACCATAACACAACGTAAAGCTGACACAATTGCATAGTTCACTTATTGCTTTGGCTGCCTTTTTGATTCATTTCTCCTCGTTCTGGCCACATACGTATATGTTACAACAAAGGGTCCAAAGGCAATAGCCGAGGTGGTTTGCAATGTGCTTGACCAACATGGGCTGGGTGATGTGTGTCATTCTGATGGTTGTCCTGTCCCGGCTGGCAGAGCTTAATGGTGTCGGCGGACCCAGTTTTTTCTCATTTTGTATTCCGCCTTGTCACTTGTTTACTGTAAGGATGTTGCCCAAGAAACCCGCAGCCAGAAATTCCGGCATTCCCTGGGAATTTTCCAGCAGAACTCCTGCATGCCGGTGCGGGGGCGGGGGCGGGGGTGGGAATGGCCGAAACGCGCCGGAAACCCTGGCGGGATACCCCGGGACACCTGCTCTTAAGCGCCAAAAGTTGCCACATTGAAATGAGACTGGAACTGGAAAATAGCCTGAAAGTTAGGCTTTCTATTCATATATAACACTTGTATGTACAAAATTTATACCGTGAATCGCTGGGCAAATACATCTGAAGAAAAAATAAACTCAATGCACACCACTCAGCATTGACTGATCGGTGAGTATATGCGCATTAATACGTATACCAGTCGATGCGTATCGCCGAGCTGAGTCGATTGAGCATACTTCCAAGTCTGTAACTTCAATCTTGAGGAAGCTATCAGCGAAATACAGGGGAGGGTACCCCTATCAGCTAAAAACACACTAGTGAATGCAGCCATACAAACCCTGCTCCCTTGTGTGAAGGTGGTGCGATCCACTTAGAAGACTTAGAATACAAGTTTATGTGCCAATTGAAGCAGTTTAAGGGGGTCAAACCATGGGAAAGCTCCCCTGAACCCCTGAAACATTGTATAAATCATTGATTTCACCCACATGGAGTGGGATTTAGATATTTGTGATGCTCTAGATGTGTTCAAAACACCCAGAAACCCTAAATCAGGGGTGTAGAAGAGTTTGTTATGGTGGGGGAACATGTCCAACAATGTCCATGGCATGATTACAGCAAAGGTGTGACTATGTTGAAGCACAGTGCTCAGTTCAGCATAATGCAGGGTATGTAGCTGTTAGATGCACGTATAAATAGGGTTTTTTGATCACCAGAAACTCACATGTGTGCATAAACAAGGCTCAAACATTCTCCTTATATGAGTATTTTTACTCTGCACACTTCCTGTATTATTTTTTGACAAAGTGGCTCATGCGTTGACCTTTGTACGCTGTATCTGCGCACTATATGTGGTGTATATGTATACTTTGGACTTTTCTCTATTCTTTGAGCTACTTTGCAAGAGACTTGGATGCAGTCTGAGCGAGTGTGCACGGAATGTTTTTTTTTTTGAGCACAAAATGCATTGCGCTGGGTGAATTTGAATTATCTACAGCATGTGTAGTATACAGTGGGAAAGCCAGAAATTTTTTCCATTTAATGAGATATCAACCAAAGTGATGTGGTGACATCTCAGGAACTCATACCCCCAGAATGCAGGAACTTGCGGGAAACAGCTGGAATCCCGTATTCCCGCGTGTGGGGGCAGGTGTGGGGGTGGGTATGGCTCAAAAGCGCTGGTTTCCAGCTGCGGGTGCTGGAAACCCGCAAAACTCCCGCGCGACATCCTTAGTTTACTGTAACTGTTTACATTGCCATCCCCCTGTCATTACAACGTCTATGAACTGTGCTGCTGAAATGGTTCGACGAAGAGTCCCAGATGGATAGCAAACATGCGGCAGATGGGTGAAAATGTTGTGGATAGGCTATAGAGAGAAAATGTTGTGTAAGCGTCAGCGCGTCTCCAGGGGGAAGAGATATCAAAACACATACATACCATATGGGGAAAATGCTGTGTAAGCGTTGGGATGCTCAGCCACACACGTATGACTAAAACAAGGAGCACTTGCTATAACGGGAAAAGATGACAAAACAACCAGTACTTTCCGTGTTGGGATAATGCCACACATACGCACAAGTGTCCCCTCGGCAGAACCCCGAGAAAGTGCTGCATAAGCCACGAGAGTTTTTTCCGGGGAAAGCGCCCTGAAAGTGTGGGCTAAATCCTGTCAATATCAAGGCGTATTGGTCACATTGCATAAGGCTTTTGGCTAGGTTTAGTAGGCAAAAAACTCAGGTCGCTTTTGCACCTCTTTACCTCTGAGGAAACAATGAAGGCTTTAGCAATGTTTTGGCGATGGGAAGTCTTGCGTAAGTGTTCAACGTATCTATAAGCTTTTGACATCTTTGGCTGGGTACAAAACGCTGAAGCTTTTGACAGCGCTTGCTTACAAGAAAGCAGCCAAAAAAAGCCATCGTATTTACAGGGCTTCTGCTACAGAAATGTGGGGTAATATGGAAATGCAAAATGCTGGGCGTATTGCCTACATTCCAACCAGTGCCAAGGTAGGCAGAGCCCCCAGCCTGTTTGCGGCTTTTTGCCAAGTCAGAACACCAGATTCCCCCTAGAGTCAAACAACCTTGTGGCAACTCACCTTGCCCACCAGATAGGTTGCATCTGTCTCTGGTTTGTACATGCTTTATGTAGCTCATAGAGAATTTTTCTTAAATATGTCTTGTTTGCGCTGGTGTAGCTAGATTTACAGCACAGTGCTGGGTAGCAAACTTGGCTTCAACTATGCTTAGCTGGAACATCAGTTCATGTCTTGTGATATACAGGATGCCCCAAAATTGATGGTACAGAACCTGCATCACTGATGCAACTGTGTCAGCATGTCAACACTATGCTTATGTATGCTGATGTGTTAGTCAGTAACAGCTGTGCTTCTTGACTCCACATCCAGCTTTGTTTAGTCATGTTTGGACCACAGCTCAGTGAGATACACATCAAACAGTGCAGCTTCTTTTTGGGGCAGGCACAACTCAATACTTTGCTTGGACCATACCACCTGACTAAGTCACCCTATGGAGCCCACTTTCTGTGGGCTGCATGAACTCAGTCAGCTCAGCTATGCCAGCTTGTATCACAACTTTTGGCTCAGCACATGGTGCACAACAAAGCTGATTAACATCCAGCTGTGCACCAAAATGCTATTTGGCTGTTTGCTTTGGTGCACGCACACTTAACCATGCGTGCTGGGTCTCAAATGGGGCAAACAGGCATGCTCAACACACTGAACTCAGTCTAGGACAGAGCAGAGCTCATGGGGCCATATATTACATGTGCATGTCCTAATGTGGAGCACTCTCAAACCCAAGAATCACACACCACACAAGAAAAAGAGCCCAGACTGCTGCAACTTGCACTTTTCAATCAGCCTAGGGTCCTGGCCATTGCATGTAGCACCTTTGCACACTTCAAAGCTGTCTTCAAACATGATTATTGCATGAAATGCCATACAATGTGTCTCATCAATTTTGGGTTATACTGTAGATCCGTAAGTACTGATATTTGTCATTTTCCAACATTTTGTACTTAAGGAACAATGTTTGATGCAATGTGGAAGTGTCTTCCATGGATAAGGCAACAGATTATTGAGTTCACTATGAGACCTAATACATCCAAGGCTTGGACAAAAAACCCCTGTCTGAAGGACACAACTGACAAATATCCCACACCAGAAATGTGCCATAGAATTGATGCCAAGATTGATCATTCCATTGCGTTGGAGGGAACAAATAACCTGCAGATACATAAACTTAGGTTTCAAGAATGAATCTGCTATCTGAAATGGAGGACAGGGATTTTGTGGCATGCTGCAGTGATGAGAAGAACAGCAACCTTGTGACGTGTGGAATGGGTGTTGTGAGTTGAGATGTAGTGAACAGGCCACCAAAGGGATACTTATTTTTGCCTCTCACCTGCTCTGTAACATTTTTTGTGTGCAGCGGTGCTTGATGCACTCGCCAAACCAACATGTTATGTGCTTGGTGCAAGTCTGTTTGATATACACATTTTGCATTTATTTTGACAGGTTAGCCAAAACATCCTAATTAGACAACCTAAGCCTGTGTCAGCCAGCACTGGTAGGTACTCACATACAGGTTGCAGACAGCTGACAACTGGTGTGTTGGTACTGGTGAGCCACAGTACTGACTTGGGAACGTCATGTAGTTCCTAGATCACATAAGCTTACCTTTTTAACACAGAGTTTTCTGTTGTGTTGGCCTGGGGCCTCATTTGGGTGGGCTGGGTGTCTGCCATAGAGGGTTGTCTCCTGTGCCATACATACAAGCTGGCTGGGTGCTGGCCAGACAGTCACAACAACAGCTGACAACTTCAATCAGTATTTGTGCTGGTGATTGTGTTCTTCACAATGGGGAAAGCTTGCATGATTAAACTCTATACCTTGCTTTAAGTCCTGTTCCCAACCACAATCAGCTCAGTCCTCATTTAGGTGTACTGGATTTGTGGTAAGTTTTGTTTGCCTGCATTCTCAGCAATTGATGCTTATGCAGTGATGCAGCCTTAGTGTGGGCAATTGTGAAGCTCCCAGTTGGTCACGGCTCATCCCAAAGATCAGCTCACATGGGATCAGGATGGTGAAATGATTGGGGGCCGTGCCTTGCATCTTGTTCTACTTGCAGGAATTTGGACATGTCCGACTTGGTTTGTTGAGTGTTCTAAGCCACCCATTGCCAACACAAGATGAGACCTGACAGATAACAAAGCCTCCTGGCGGATCCACCTGTTTTTTTGTTCATGCTGTACATATTCTTGACTTTAATATACACCTTTTGGCTCACATACAATGGCTGAGATCTGTGATTTTGAAGCTTCACCAACAGTCTTTGCTGAGATACTTAAAGAATGTGCATTGCTTACAAATCTCCAAATATGTACCACGCATGCTGTGTACACCATACACTTGTTGCTCATGGCAAGAACCACAACATTCCCACCATGACAGAAAAAGTTCTAAACATAAAACCCGTAAAATTGAGCAGCGGGCAGCTCAATGAAAGGTATGTGTTGAAGCATTGGAGTGATCATACTCACCATTTCTGTTAGGAACAAGCTTTTTGGCAAGTTGGACAAGTATACCAACCTAATCACCGACCTTTGAGTGCCAATGTATCAGCTGCAAACCCATGCCCAACACCTATTTTCCAAGCCATCAAGAAGCTCTGGACAGCAGGGTATCTGTGAGTATTGTTTTTTCACATAGACAAGCCTATTGACTCAGTGTAATAGAAAATATTGGGTGGACATGGCCCAAGTTAATGAATGGTTTGCTTAACAAGTACCTACCTGCAGAGGAACTTGGTAAACTTGAGGAGATAACTAGCCAGTGTGAGCCCTCTCTGGTGCTTTTGAAACAAACATTGAAGCAAATTATCTAATAGTTTAGCCCCTCCAGTCAAGCTTAGCAACAGTCTAGGAAATGATTAACACAGAACTCCACAAAAAAGCATTAACACAGAACTCCACAAAAAAGCTCGCCCCTGCATAAGTAGTTTTGTAACCCCTTTCTCTATGTACACAGGTATTTCTTAGTATCATTCCTGCCTCCCCTGCTTTGAAGAAGAAGGGGCTCCAACCAAGCCTCAAGTGATCCTTTGATAAACAAACAAGACCAAAAAGAAATCAAGCGTGCACGTAGCTGCCTTGCTTTTTCTCCAGCTGGCAGTAGTGAGCTTGGAGGTAGGGTCATTTTCTACTGTTTGTTGTTCATTTACATGGTTTTCAGACCTCCAAGTGAAATCCTGGAGTATAGAAAAACATAGTAAGCACTTTGTCTCAAAAGCTCTTAACTGGTCAGGCGGAGTTCCTTGGCAAGCTGAACAGTTTTTAAGTAAGTGGTTGATTACCAGGTGTCCAGAAACTATAATTGCCTCTAGTCTGTTGTGATGGCAGTTTTCAGGCTAATACTGGGGCTACACTGCCTCTTTACGGCTGTAAATGTGTTCCTATTTCCTCCTGGGCTGCTAAAGAATCAGTTGAAACTGGGTGCAATAAGAACAGCTTGCCTGTTTTTCCTGATGGGATGCTTATTGAACTCCCAGAGAAACCACTCACCATATTAGACTCCAAGAGCTGCAAGATTTTGTCCTTTTACCAGAGTATTAAAACAAAAAAGATTGGGTATTTCTTCCTGGATCTGTCCTGAGTTCAGGCTGACATGAGGTTAGGTGTCACAACCCTGTACTATCTAAGGTGTGAGCTCTCTCTTTGTCCGTTGAGGGACTCGGTACACCTCGCGCTTGTGCTGAGGGTGTCTTGTTGCGACCCGCTTGTGGGTGCGCCTCGTGGCTTCAATATGGACCGTGGTCCCTTGGCCTGAATAGGCACTGGTGTGGTCTGGTATCTTAGGTCTGGTGGCTTGTGTGAGCCACGAGTCGGAGTGGTCTTAAGTCCGATCCAAAGGGAGTGAGGATTGACTGCCTGAAGTGCTTGAGTTCCTGTGGCTAATCTAATGCTACCTTACTTATGACACTAGCTGCAATAAAGCCCACTAGTATAGTCACACTGTAGAGGGGAGAGTTGACGAGGTAGAACAAGCTGAGGATACTCAGCTTGTTCTCCACTGTATATATACTACGAGGTACATGGTCTGTGCGTACGTGAGTCACATACCATAGAGCGAGGCAGTACATCGTAGAAGTGGGTCATACAGGGGTGCGAGACATAGCCACAGGTGAGTGGTAAAAGGGGGGAGCACTGCATGGGCTGTGCTGCTTGTGTAAGGGCTTGCTTACAGAGGGGCTTATGAGAGTCAAGCCAGGTCCAAAGCCAAGGCACAAGGTAAAAGGTGGGCGAGCAACGCGTAAGTCGTGAGGTGGGAGAGTGGGTCACAACATTAGGGCATATTCACTGAGGAGCTCCTAGATTTACATAGTAGATTGCTTGTTTGCCCCAAACAAGCTGACTTTAACGCTCATGGAGACCCAGCATCCTATATAATTTGTGAAGATCCACCTGGTAAAAAGAATGAGGCCCATCTTTGGGGGTGCATCAAATTTGCTGCTTGGGTCTCATTGGGACACAACGTTGAGTCTCTATTCTACTACTTTAAAGTTTGTACCAATGGCTGAGACAGTTTGCTAAGACTCGCATTTCAGCAGACTGGCACGGGAATACTGTGCAACAATTAGTGGACATTCAAAACACCACCACTTTATACGGTCTTACACAATAAAACTCAACTATGCACTCCATAACTGTTATCCAGGGAGCTATAAGTCTCATATGAGGATGGAAACAAATCTGCAAGAAGATTTCCCATAGTTCAAACACTACTGTCAACAATCCTAGTGTGTTAGCAGGTAAGTCCTTTTGTATTTTCAATATATATATCTTAAATACAGCTTCTTTCAAGGAGCCTCTCATATTTATAACTGCCAGACCCCACCTCATGCAGATGTTTGTGAGGGTATGTGTGGTGTTTCTCCCTTGGTCATAATGGGCAACTGCACCACCAGGTACCTTGCTGTTCCTCGCCTCCAATTAAAAATTCCATATTGGCCAAGTACACTTGTGTTTCTTTGAGGCAAGATGTTGGATTACATGGTGCTGAACTGGGAAGGGGAAGGAAATAGAACCTGTTTAGCACACTTTAATCATGAGACCAAACGGGAGAATGCGGGAGTTGAAATAGTTTGGTAGTTTACTCAATATATGTGTTCATGATGTTGTCAAGATGAGATGGCGTGGATAGCTATGAACAAATAAGGTATTGTATAGACTGTAGTTAAGCATACAGGTGTTTGTACATTGACAACCCAGTGGCAAAGCATGTACTTGCCAGGCAAAACGAGGTTAACATCCAGTTTAGGCCTATGTTGCATAACAGTGCCAAACGCAAGTTGGTCATATTGACATACTTGTTTCATTATGTACAACACACCAGTCTCCTCCTTGACAAGGCTCACAATACCAAACGCACCATGACCAACAGTCTTGGATTTTACCAATGCATGTTAGTTCACATGGTGACAATATTCACATAGGTAAGCTGTTTTGATGGCGCACCTTTTGGCTCAAAGTTGGGTATGCAGAAGCTGTGGTAAATTCAACTAAAAGAAATCATTAGAAATGCAGCTGCAAAATAACATCAAGTGAGTCTACTCACCTATTCCATCTCAGCCTTCATTGTGACCCTTTGTTGCTCACGCAAGGATGGGAGCTTCAAAAGCAGGAAGTACACGGCATTGGTCTAGACCCACACACATGTAGAGTTGGAAAACTCATTGTCTGAATTGGACATGCCTGCCTCACTACCTAGCGGATTGGAAGACATGTCCACTGGCACCAGTGTCAATCCATGTGCTGGCTGTGGCGCTGGTACATGAGCAGGTGCAGGTGCAGGCACAGCAGGAATGGGTGTAGGATGAGGTGCAGGTGGGGAACAGGACTGGAAGTGGGCAACAGTGGATGAGCAAGTGTGGGCCAAGGCAGGGCCATTGGTTTGAGAGATGGGCTGGAGACACAACCATACACAGGTGGGGGTGCCAACCTGGGGATTTAAGGGTGGGTAGGAGCCCAGGAGTAATGTATTTTGCCAAGCCTATACAGCCACTGATTGCATCTTGGCAATCAGGTGATTGAGTGCCTGGCCAAGTCTGGTCACACTCGACCACTACACCCCCTCAGTCTACAACCCCCAAACAACAGGCCCAATCTGCCGTTACAACTGTCAGCACCATAGACTGACTGAAGTGTGTTGAGCCCACCAGAAACCAGCCCTCGCTCTGCACAACCCTGATATTGAGGTGCAAGACAGCACCTTCAATTGTGTCAGGTCAGCCCTGGTGTTCAATTACCAGCTCAGAAGCTTGCTGATTATTGTGGGGCGCTTTATGCTCTCCTGGATTGCCTGGAGTGGGGTTACAGCATGTTGTAGGGGCTGGAGCAGCATGCCGTGGTCCTGCCTACTGGCCGACATGGTATGTGTCAAGACCCCGCAATATGATGGTGATGGAGGTAAACCTTAAGTCAAGAAGTATGTCCCTGATAAACAGTGACTTAGGGGAATGTGGTAGAGGAGAATAGAATTGATGAGCAGCTCAAATTCTTGGTCTGTAACCTCAAACTTGCCCTTGGTTATATACAACAGGAGGCACAGCCTTGATTCTACGTGAACAGAGTAAGAGGTGAGCCGAGTCATACAGGTATTTGATATGAGATGTAAAATACGAGATGACAAAGACTTCTGGAACATTCTGAGGTCACATGACTTATGACTAATGGACTCTGATGACAAAAAGACGACACATCCTTACAAATGTTCTACAAAAGAAATGTGTCTAAATAAAATATAATAAAAGAAATATAATATGTGGAACTGTGTCAAGTCATGACAGTACGCCTGTGGCCTGCTGATAGTGTAGCGGGTCACCAGGCGGCTGGTTTGTTGTTGACCCACCAGTCTTCTAAACACAGCTGCTAACTACAACTGTGTGGCCCTTTGAAGGGTGTGCCTCTGTCCACTCCGCCTCAACTCCCTCCCTCCACATCTCTATGGTCCATGCTGTTTGATTGGCCCAGTGTTTATACTGTGGGTTAACCCCCCCTCTTCACCTCTACATTATAACTTCCACTCATCAAGCAGTGATGGGATCAAAATTGCCACACCCATACGTGGCTCAAAACTCGCCTGGGACTGCCCAATTCCGCACTGCTGTCCCCACCCCACTCAGGCAACCCTTTCCTCTTTCACCCACTTGCGCCTGTACAACCACCCCCTGGATGGGATAACCAATGTGCCCACCCCCTGGCCAAAGTGTATACCAGCACAATCAAAAAGCCCTGCCAAACATGCTTTGGCTGCGCAACCAGCCAATTCCCAGGCCTGGTAGGACCCAATGTGGCTGCAAGACACACACCTAATGCCCTGTCCCTGTCCCCAGTGTTATGGGATAACATAATTTGAGTCTTAACTAAGACTTAAATAAGCTAAATAGGCTTGGGAAACATTTCTAGGAATTTAGAAATTGATGCGGAGTCAATTGGAGCTGAACTCATAGAGATACTACGGTTGCTGCTTGAAGAGCACAGCCACCCAGCCACTGGTGTCGGCGCTTCTTGGATGCACGCATTTGGCTGTCTGAGCCATATGTGAGAGAGAGCCTTTTTGGTACTATATAGTTTAGTCATCAGGATGCAAACCGGGACAGGGTCCATCCACGAACCAAGTACCAGTCACTCCCGCATCCTCCTCACCTCACCCCCCTTGGTGGGACGGTTAAGGCAATACTATATTGGGCCATGCTCTGGACCTTTGTGTTGACATTGGGAGACATTCTAACAGTGAAAGTGGCATTGTTGTCCCTGAGTCACGTGACTTTGGTGACCATCGAAAGGACTTGTGAGCACCGCGCGGTAGGAACTCAGGAATGCAGCTCGGATGTCAGAAACGCCTGACCTACCTAAGCTTGTCTGAGAGAATTACAAGACTTGTTTGACCTCTGAGCCAAGGTAGGGGTAAACAGTGAAACATGTAAGAGCGGGAAGTGTTTGGCCTAGGGCCAAAATAGGAAATACCGTCCAACGCGTGTCAGGCTGCTACGACATGCGTCTTGGGATATGTTGATACTTAGTTAGCGCACTTTGTTTGTCTTTACTACATGTAGATAGTACAGCCTTGCCAGGGTATATAAGAACCCTTGACAGGAACCATTGAATGCATCTTTCATCTCATACGTATTTCTATCTGAGTGATACAGCGTTTAGCGCTCCATAAGCATTCTCCCTTATCTGACTTCAGCTGATAAGACGGTAATCTAACATTATCTGTTCAGTTGATTGCACCCTAGATTGTAGCTCAGTCCTAACCTAAACGAGGTAATAGTTCTCTAGCGACCGTGCAGTCCTGCATTTGTGTATACCCACCACTGCTGGTTTAACTAAGGGGCATTCCGTATTAGGAGCTCTTACGCTACACTGTGTGACTCAAGCCTTCAACCGCGCATATATACACTTCGCATATATTGCGCATATATCCACATTTTGTATCCTGATTATACAAACTCATATTACTATTGGACGCGCTACACCTCTGGAAGGTTTAGCTGTAATTCAAGAATAGATTCCGGCCCTCTCTCCTGTCAGGCGGACCGTTAAGGGTTAACTTTACTAGATTTAATTCTATTAAATCTAACTTCCCTTCAACACATCGCGACACGACCTTTAACACCCAGTGCAACACTGTGGCCTGGGCCACTACACAAGTCCCTCGTCAAGGGTCACGACATGAGCTCGCTACCCCACGTGCAAGTTTTGCGTTTCTGTGCCGGCCATACCAGCGTGACAGGCTCTCCCCTCCCCTTCCTTCTTGGCAGGGGAAAGGGCTGCAGTTGTGCGTGCTCTAGGTAAGCAACACTCAGCACGCAAGCTATGCTCAACCACCACCTGCGCCCAGCTGCCTCCTACAGCCTGCTTCCAATGACACAAGCACAGACCCTGCTACCCACATGTCATGATCCTTGATCAAGACATCTGTGTCTCTCTTGCCCCTCTCGCATGCGTCATGTCTGGTTGTGTACTCCCATGTATTTCCCATGCTTATGTTGGTATCTCCTTGCTTGTTTCTCTTATTTCTCCGCTCGCTGGCCTGCTGTTGCCTTGTGTGCTTGTGCAAGCGTTGCTTAGATCTCTCTCCCTGTGCTCTCGCTTCTTGCTCACTCCTACTTGCTTAGTGCTCACGTAGTGTTCTGATTTGTAAGGCCTGCAATATATAAACTTTGTGAATAGTTCTGGTTAACCCCAAGAAGGATTCACCTCGTTGTTTCACCCATTCTCACTGCGCTGCATTGCTCCTAAGACATTCTAGGGCTTGCTAGTGTTCCGTTCTGCGCATTCTGCTTTCTACAAGTTCACTTCCTGTCAGGTTGTGACAAGAACATACTGGTGGTGTGTACATGATCACAAATAAAGAGATTGACCAGGAACTGTCTTCTATGCAGCTGGTAACTACCTTTTTGCCACTTAAGATCCTGCAATTCACAGATGTATCTAAAGATCAACCAGCAATCAGTGTATTGAAGATTGTGGTTTGATGTTGGCACACAGATACTTGGACTATAACAAGGGCCATGTGCACCACTTGAAGGCATGCAGTATTTGAGGCTAGAATGCCCCAAACAGCTCTGGCTGTTTCACAAGCCCAGTTCTTCAGCACTAATGAAGACTGCAACCACTTCCAGGCAGCGTGGAATAATCACAGGTTAAGTGTTCTGTTGGGACTCAAAATAACATTGGACTGTTCAACCAAGTGACACAACACAATAAATCATCTAGTATAAGCCTTCATCAGATTATCCAGCCAGTTATACCAACAGACTGTTGCACACATATGCAGCTTGCTTTTGATTCTTACCAGGTGAACGATCTGGAGTTGAGGCAGACCTTCCGTACTCATTTCAGCTTGGGAAAAGATAATTCAAATAAGAAAATGAGTGAAGAGAAGCTACAGCAGCAGACACTTACACTATGTGAAATATATAATCCTGAACAGAATTAGCTCATGTTGGTATAGGATTCCAACAATTGAACAAGATGCCAGGCACATCTCAAAAAAGGTCAGTCTGATCAATCAACCTGATAGAAGCACTGAAGAGCTGAGCCCATGTGTTAAACAGCACACTGAAACTCTCAAGCACAGTTGTCCTGCCACTGGTTCACCAACAAGCATGCTAAGATACAATTTGGACTGGTGGTGGATCCCATCAAACCTAAGTGTGTGGTGCCAAAAGTGCCAACAACAACCCAGAAGCAAAATCAGTTCTGCCAGTAATTGCTCTCTGCTCAATAAGCTAAGAAGCCTTATGGCGCTGAAGGATATTCAGGTTGTGATGTGTTTTTGAGAGTTGAGACTGGACCAGCACTATGAAAATGGGGACTAAACTCTTATAATGAAACACCTGTACCTATGATTCCAGGCTTATTCACTTGCAGAGTTATTTCTTGCAAACAGGTAGATGATACTTGCTTTCAAGTGATGACTAGCAGGACTCACATCAGCAAATCTGCAACACTGTTAGGAGTTTGATGATATGGATGAACCTTTCATGAAATGTGTTGAATAACTTGCAAAAGTATTTCACTCTAGTTTTATACATTGGAATTTTGTGGGAAACAACAGAGCCAAGAATGCTGCGGGTTGAAGTGAGTGTATGCACTGGTTGAGTCATAACTTGCTAGGCTCACGATGAATCTGTCCCAGCCCATCAGGAAGTGAGCTTGTGAGTGTATAAGTGGGTACAGGCACGTCCATTGGTCTTAGAGGCTATGCTGCACAGTGTAGAATGGGGGAATGGAGGAGATGAATTGTTATTGGGGTTAACCAGAATGTTTCACAAGTTTTATATATTGCAGAGGCTACAAATCAGACAACTACGTTAGCAGTAGGCAATCACAAGTGTCACATCCCGTGAAGAAGTGAACTTGTGAATGTAGTGTTGAGTGTAGACAACTCTAAATGTCTTAGAGGATGCTTAGCACTGTGTAGAGAGGTGAAAGAATGAGGTAAATAGTTTTTGGGATTAACCAGAACAGTTCACAGTGTTTATATATTGCAGTAATCAGCTAAGCAACAGTTAAGTGGAATACAAGCGAGAGGAAGCAGGTACACATCTAAGTGCTGCTTGTACAAGCGTACTAAGCGACGGCAAATAAGCAGGACAGATGACAAAGCATACAAGCAAGAAATAAGCAAAAACAACATAGAAACAGACTGAACATTAAGCTTAGTAAACACGGAGGAGATGTGGCACATGAGGGAGGGGTAAGAAGAAGATGATGTCTTGATCTGAGGATCATGACAACAAGCAAGCAGGAAGCGAGAGCACATCGAGACACATTTAAGCGATGCTTGCACAAGTGCAGAAGGCAGCAACAAGCAAGCAAACGGAAAAACATAGGAAACATGCGAGAAATGAGCAACATAAGCAAAACGAGTACAGGGAAGCAGACTACAAGACATGGCACATGCATCAGTGGGAAGAGAGGCAGGCAAGGATCATGACAGAATCTCTTCTACTGGCAAAATGTTAGTCTTTGACTTCACAACTGAGTACATAGAAAACACGAATTGGCACACATACACCCCAAAGGATTGCTTCAGTGGAGCTGGGAGGTGTTGTTTCAAATTCAGTTACCTCCAAAAAGAGGAACTCTTGTTGGTGTTTCAAGTACTACCCTGCTGGGATTTGCTGATACTACCTAAAAAAACATTCACTGGACTCCTTTCAGAAACTTCCAAAAACCTTGTAGAGCACATACAATGCAAGGTGATTAGGCTTGCAATCATTGTTCATGGCAATCTTGGCATAGATATTGAGGTGTGTTTAACTGTTTCTTGCAATTGTACTTGGTATAACACAACATGTAAGGAGCTTTTGCCTGGGCTTGGCTCAGATGTCACCATGTCAAAACTCCTGCTCAACGGTCAACTTGATGCATACTGACAACCATGACCCAAATTATGGCCTTGAATCATGTCAATGTGTATACCAAGATGGTAACTTTGTCAAGAACTGCAAGCTAATCATGAGCCTAATGAAAGGTGGGTACTTCATCTGGCCAGACTTACACTTAAGGGTGGGTCCTGGTAGATGTACAGGCTTTGTGTTGATCATGTGGCAAGGTGTTCATGACTGTCGCAGTACTGTCACCCAGGAGCAGGTCAACACAAAGGTTACAAGGTGCAGATGCTGGACTCAGGTCCACAAATGGGTTATTGATGAGGTCAAAATTGCTGCAAAGCAAACACAGGATGAGCTGGACAGCGAAACTAAGGCAGAGCAAAGAAAAAGCAAGGACTGTTGTGCTTGGACCAACCAAATTGAGCACATGCATTGGGCCAACTGGGTGAAAGCTGCTAAATAACACTCTAATGTATGCTCTTTCAATCACGTATGGCTTTCACTTCAAATTTGGCACAGGAGTTCGCACCATTAGTTGGCATACCCATGAGATGACCATGCTCATTTATCATTGGCTTGGCCAAAAAATTTATTTGCAAACCAGCTCAAAAAAACTCACAGTGGAATAGTAGTGCATGTCAAACCTCTCAAAATGAGATAATATATGGTGTGCCCCAAAACTGATTGTAGAAAATCTAGCACACTGTTGCGACTATGGTCCCAGCAAGTTTTTGAGTCATGCCCACCCCCAAACTGATTGTAAAAACAGCTACAGTGTTAGAGGCATATCTCAGTCAACCACAGTCCAAACAGAGTCAAACACAACCAGTTACAAAGCAAAAAAGCATAGCTACTACTGGCTAAGCCAGCAGCTCATGTAAACACAATGCTCGCATGCAGAAAATCTTATAGCAGTGTGCTAGGCTTTTTACAATCAGTTTTTGGGCATATTGCACCAGCACAATCTTTGACCAACTCCTCTGACCAGGGTTTCCCTGAAACAGACCAGTTGCCTTGCTGGAGTTGGTTGGAACTTCACAACCTTTGTATGCCACCAGCAAGAAAAATTGATGTGTGGTGACAATTACCAACACCCAGACTGGTTTTCCAACATCATCACATGACATCTCAATGAACAAGATGATGTGACACTTTCACGTGACACCAAGCTCAGTAGTTGTGATCATGGATGCATATACATATGCACTCATGATAATCTTGCTCAAGATCAATCATAAGAGTCAAAATGCAAAGAAGTGATGAGCAGCCAAGGAAGTGTATGGTTTGTGTCATGACCCACTCCCACCCTTTGCTCACTCATGACCGACTTAGGCGCTATTTGCCCGTTCTTTCACTTTCTCCTACGCTTTGGACTTCATGTAGTGCACACACGCCCCTTCACTCTATCTTGTGGCTCAACACTTGTAAGCCCCTTTGTAAGCATGCTTACACAAGCAGCACAGCCCGTGCAGTGCCCACTTGTTTGCGACTCAGTTGTGTCTATCCGTTGTTACCACTGTATCCGCCCACTTTCTACAATGTACTCCCTTGCTCTGCAATGTATGACTCATGTACGCACAGAGCATGTGCTTCATAGTATTTATACAGTGGAGAACAAGGCAAATACCCTCAGCTTGTTCTACCTTGTCAAATTTCCCCTCTACAGTGTGACTATACTAGCAGGCTTCATGACAGTTAGCACTACAAGTAAGGTGGCATTACATCAGCTCAGTAACTTAGCACTTTGGGCAGCCTATCCTCAATCCCTTTAGATTGGACCTAAGACCACTTTGGCTTGTGGCTTGTGCCAGCCACTAGACCCAAGACACAAAAAATACAACACCTATTCAGGCCAAGGGACCACAGTACACCTCCAAGCCACAAGCTGCACCCACAAGTGGGTTGAAGCAAGACACCCTCAGCACAAGTGCAAGGCGTACCAAATCCCTAGACAGATCCAAGTGTGAGCTCGCACTGTAGATAGAAAAGGGCTATGACTATGTGGGAGATTAAGTGAGGCATATCAAAGAATGCGCTATGAAAGAGATTGTCAGATGCTATGCAAGCGGTGAGCTGGGTTGAGTTACTATTTGACACAGAACACTGAGGGACAACAGACCTAGACAACATGTCACAACCCGACTGGCAGTGAACTTGTGAGTGAGGGGAGTGAATGCAGGCAGCTCCAAATGTCTTAGAGTTTGCACTGCAGATGGTAGAGTGGGGCTAAGACGAGGTGAATTGTTCTTGGGGTTAACCAGAACGATTCACCAGGTTTATATATTGTAGCAATGTGGTAAGCGAGCAGTGTGTAAGTCACAAGGTACAACTAAGCGAGCCACAAGCGAGAAGAAGAAGAAACACATCTAAGTGGCGCTTGCACAAGCACAAGAAGCGACGGCAAGCAAGTGGGAGACAGTACAAAGCAGAACAAGCAAGAACAAGCGAGAATAAGCGAGGGCACAGACATACGGCAATGGGAACTGCCAGCAAGGCAGAGAGCGACAAGGGAAGTGAGGAGGGGTAAGAGAGAAGACATGTCTTGATCAGAGGATCATGACACAACAGTTGTGAACTGAGAATTGACAAAAAAACAGTTAAAAGTTAGGATTTGAGTTTTCAAAATGAGCCTTGGCTGGTGTGTATGGCAAGGACAGATATATATTAGACACGTATAGAGGTACAGTGACAGAACCAGTTTGTGGTCTGAGGGAACTAGGAGCAGTGCTGCAGGCACTGTGCAAGGCTGGATGGGGCCAATGGGGCTGGACCAGCCAAGCAAGCTTGGGTGGGTAGCCATAGCTATTGCTATTGTATGAATATGAGTCGGTAACACTCTGTAAGGAGGGGTGGGAGGGTGGGACCAAAGACGTGGGAGAAGTGTAGGGAGGTGAGGCATATGATATGTGTATATGACACCTTGAGCATCAGTGGAGATGAGGGCTATAAGATGAGAGAGGTGGAGAGACAGGAGAGAGATGCATAGCAGATGCATAGAGCCCACCAATATGCACTTAGCGTAGTGCGAGGGAGGCACGTCTAGCACAGCAAAGTATTCGATTTGTTGCCTCTGCAAGCTGTGATGCAGACTGACACTCATCATCTCAGGGATTTGGAACATCAGAGTGTGCACACTTAGGGTATTGAGAATGAAACACACGCCCTCAATCAACAGTCAGCATTTTCCTGATGACACTCATTGTGAACATACCAATTTAAACACCTATATGCTCATGTAATGCGTACATGTCATATAAGGCAAGACTTCAAACAGACATATAACAAGAGTCTGTTGCTGGGGTATAGGACATCAACAGCTCAAAACATGCATAGATGGATAGGGATAGAACAATCAGCAGAAAATCTTAGTAGACACACAATTAGTAAGGTCAATACTAAAATGTCAGAGGAAACAAAACTATAGGTTACATAGCAACCATCATGCCTCTGACTTGTAGTTGACATTGAAAAGATTGAGAACAGCGTCACAACCTTTCAGGAAGTGAACTTGTGTGTGTAGTATTGTGCATAGGCAACTCCAGATGTCTTAGAGAGTCCATAGTTCTGGGAATAGAGGAGAGGTGAATTGTTCTTGGGGTTAACCAGAACAATTCACACTGTTTATATATTGCAGCAATGTTCTATACCAGTCGTGTACAATGCACAAGATACATCTGAGCAAGCTACAGGCAAGGAGGGAGAAACACATCTAAGTGTTGTTCGCACAAGCGCAAGAGGCAATGGCAAGCAAGCAAGAGGAAGCACAGTAGAAAACAAAGAAGGCTAAGTGAGGATAAGCAAGGAGGAGGACATATGACGACAAAAGGGCCAGTAAGACATGGAGCAATAAGGGAAATGAAGGAGAGGCAAGAGGAAAAAGACGTTCTGATCTGAAGATCATGACAAACAGCAGGATACAAACGTAATGGATACATCAAGTTGGGGTAATCCTCCATAACCTCTGTACCTTCTATCCACTAGTGTCTGAGCAAGGTAACCGTGAGTCAGGAATATGGAGTAAAGTAGAACAACTGTCATGACTTGACACGCTTCCAAATGTTATTTGGGATTTTTTTATAATTTTCTGATACACTTTTCTTTTGCAACATTGGTCATAGGTTGACTTATCATCTTTGTAATCTTTGCCATCTGGGTTCATTAGTTAGAGTCATGTGATCATAGAATATTCTAGAAGTCTTAGTCATACACTATTTCACATCTCATATCAAATACCTGTATGACTCAGTTCACTCCTCAGTTTGTACGTGTAGATACATGGCTGTGTTTCCTGTTGTATATAACCGGGGTTAAGTTCAAGGTAGTAGACCAAGAACTTGACCTCTTTGTCAATACCAGTTTTGTCTCACATCCTCTGGTCACTGAGCCATCTCGTGCTCATACCCTTTATTAGCCTTATCACCTAGTGTTTGAGGGACTCTGACAAAAACTAGCTGATGCCTCACCTACTACTGCTTTGTGTCCAGGTCTGTTATAGTTGGTGAGAGTAGAGGACCAGTGAGATATTCACCTGTTTTGGAGACCAAGTGCTCTGGTCTAGCTGGGCGAGAGATGGAAGTAGGAGGCATAACAGAATATGAAATCAATGTTTTTGGCCCCTGTTTTATGGTGTTTGACTCAATCAGCCAACTTGGAGACAGGTGAGCTGAAGTGGATCATTTCTGGTCTGTAATCCAGAGGATCAGTGCAAAGCTGCAATGCCTGTGTTTTATATGTTGATGCTGAGCCAGGACATAGGCACCCATGCAAACAGGTGGACACAGACTTGCTTGCTGAAGCCTTTTTTCCAGCTCATCATGTCTCAGTGTCAAAGTTTGCCGAGATGCTAAGGACTTCACATCAAAAATTGTAACACTATATGCATGAGACCAGAGGCTGGAACTGTTTCACTGAGGTATCTGCAAACAAACTGGAGCAAGTGTGTATGCTTGCAAGTCAGACAATCCAATAGCTGGCTTGCAATTTGTTGATAGTAATCTCCATTCAGAGCAATTTAGAGTCCAACAGCATTGCATTTTGGCACCCTTGAGCAAAGTGGATACTGCATGAGTGGAGCATTGTACCCAAGAACCTGTCCCCTGCTGTACATAATTTTCCCCTCATCCTTGCATTCTGACATGGTGAAGGTCATCACAAAGCTGGGCCTTGGAGGATTGTAATCCAGGGACTGATTGATGTGTATGATCCAATGGTTGTCATGATCCTCTGATCAAAACATCTGTGTTCTCTTCCCCCTCCTGCATGTGCCACGTGTTGATGTTCGCTTAGCATGTCGCTTGTCTTGTTCTCCTGCTTATGTCGCTTAGTTCTCGCTTGTTTGATTTGTTGTCACTCTCACTTGTGTGCCGTCTCTTGGTATGCTTGCACAAGCAACACTTAGATGTGTTAATGTTCCCTCTCGCTTGTTGTCCGCTTAGTTGTCGCTTAGCTGATTACCTGATTACCTAAATACATAAACACTGTGGATTGTTCTGGTTAATCCCAAGAACAATTCACCTTGTCCTCTCCCCACTTTACACTGCTCAGTGCATTCTCTCAGAACTTTGGAGTTGCCTGAATTCACTTCTACATTCACAAGTTCACATCTTGACAGGTTGTGACAATGGTAATCTTGGTATACATGTATGTTGTTAATTTGACTCTCAGGCACCTAACTCGATCCAGACTGTCAGAATGCAAGCCACCAATAACAATTGCGCTTCAACAGTACTAGAGATATTCATAGAGGCAACAAACAGGATGTGGCCCAGCTCGTGTTTGGGACACAGAGGTGGTGAAGGTACTGCAGTAGCAACATATATCACTTTACTTTGAGGAACAAACCATGTGTCTTACATGCAGAGGTTGTGAGTTGTTTGGGATACCAAAAACTATTGACGTTTTAGATCATATGAAAAGTAGATTGACCCTCAATCAGAACATGGAATGCCTGTCACAGGTTTGGATATTGAGATCTAGTTTGCTTGTTTGTGGCCAGCTCTCCTCGTACAATTAGAGGACCTTCACAGGCCTGACTGGTCTAATAAATATTGTCCTTGGCTAAAATAGCTTTTGCTCTCATCTGAAATCAACAAGGAAGCTGGAAATTCTGTACTTGGTGAAACCTTCACAAAGCTGGTGGCTAACAAACTCATGATCAGTTGACCCTGTTGAGTAGGTAGCTTAGACTGGGATAGTCAAATGTAAATTGAATATGGTAAAAGGATATTCATTTTGAGGCCCACTTCAGGGTGGGGCTCAGGACAATCCATTCTTGGACATGCCACCAAAACTCATTGCTCAGTCACTGGGTGTAAATCGAGGGGAGCATCTAGCTCCACAAGACACATATGGTGCAGAAGCATCGCCAGAGAGAGCATATATCCAGACAACCAGCCTGGGGCCAGCCAGAGCTTGCAGACAATTTCGACATGGAAGGCTGCACAGCAAAAGAAAATTGGCCTCCTGATTAGCCTCTGGGAGGAACTTGTCATGACTTGACAAGCTTCCCAAATTCCTTTTACGGAACAATTGTCTTATGACCAAACTCTTACTTAATCTCTTGTATTTCATAATAACCTTTATCTATATCGTGTGTTCTAGAATGTTCCATAAGTCTGACTAATCCTTCTTATTTCACATCTCATATCAAATTAGTTGTGACTCGTTTTTTGTACACGTAGATAACAGGCTATGCTTTCTCTTGTATATAACCAAGGGCAGTTTTGAGGTTACAGACCAGGAACTTGACCTTCTCGTCAATCTAGGTTCTCCTTATATCCTTTGGTCATTAAGGCATCTCGTCCTCATACCCCTTACCTTATTGTTTATCGCATCTTAGAGGGCTCTGACAGAACTAAAAGCTAAACAGCACCAACATGTTTGGCAGTTTCCAGCCTCTCTCCAATCCCTAACAAACCCATTGACATCCAGGGAAGCAGAAACACAGTCCAGGGAGGCATCATTAATGGTTGAAGACAATGGATTGAAGCCAGAGGGGTACAAGATCTAGAAGAAGATTTGGCAAGTAGGCAGTATCCTTCAGAGCTATATATCGGCATTTGCTCACAGAAGCTAACTCATCTGTATTTATCTCACTCCCCTATCATCTCTTGTATCTCAGATCAGTCCACTGGACTATCAGTTTTCATATGATAGAAGACTTACTCCATACTGGACTTTATGGGATTGGAGTTGACAATCTTTCTGTTCCTTCAACCCACACATCATCGCACCCAATCCACTATGCCTTAGGTCTGGTATCTGAGGGACTGTGTGCCTCTACAAGTTGTGGTGTGTATCCCCATCTTACCATAAGGACAGTGTCATGAAACCACAAGCAACTCATATGATCTAAATCTAGGGCTATAGTATGGTGACACTTTATTGGCAGTCATTCTTTGCCTATGACTCTTCCAGGAGCCACATTCTTTGACATACGTTGACTAAGGAGTCCAAGTTCTGCTAATGAATGTTATCCAGGAGAGCATCAGACTGTCAGAAGCAAGTTCAGGTGTCTTTACTCCAGTCTGTCCTGAGCCCAATTTTCAAGTAGTGCTTGTTACAGCATGCTGCAAAACCCATCACTGAAATCTAGCACACCACTGCAAGTGTTTCAGCATATCAGCAGTCTCCTCATGGGAGCTCTCCTTCTAACCTGTTGCACCCATCTGTCTTGGTTAACTAACACAGGTTGGTTGAGCCTGTGTGGCTGAGAGCTGGCTGAGACACCTGACAAAACTGCAGTTGTTTTTTCAATGGGCTTTGTGGAGGAGAGCACAGTGCAAAAGCATTCTGAGGCCACCCTACCACAAGGAGATGGCTGGGTGGTATTACAGGTGGGTCATGTGAGCACATGATTCTTCCTGTCTTATATAGCACTAAGATATCTCTGTGCCTGCAGACATGTCCATTGTGGTGACACTCATTCAATACACTTTTTTTCTTCAATTTCTTCTGTACACTTGTATATGTGTTTAAATACCTCACCCAATGTTAACCAATTGTGTCACATCACAGATGTTTCCGTACCTGTGTGAATCAAGACTCACAGTAAGCACTGTGATACATAGGTACAGTTGTGTGTATATCATATGGCACAGTATTGTCACAACCTGTCAGGAAGTGGACTTGTGAATGTGAGAATGGATACAGGCAACTCTGAATGTCTTAGAGAATTACTCTGTACTGTGTAGATTGGGGAAAGGACGAGGTGAATTGTTCTTAGGGTCAACCAGAACAATTTACAGTGTTCATATATTGCAGGGAACAACTAAGCGACAGCTAAGCGAGAGACAGGCGAAAAGGACAATAGACATCCAGGCATAGTTTGTACAAGCGTACTAAGCGACAGCAAACAAGTGGGACGGTGTCACAACCCGTGAGGAAGTGAACTTGTGGATGTAGTTTTTGAGTGCTTGACAACTCCAATTGTCTTAGAGGTTGCTCAGCACAGTGA
>WSTH01000010.1:0-70155 GCA_019616345.1 Ceratobasidium sp. 395 | reverse complement strand
AGTGGAGAACCTCGCATTCAAACTATGGATCCCGAGCTTTACTCCCATGAACTGCATGATCCAGAGACTAACAAGGGCATAACCATCATTGAGCGTACGTTATTACTTCCTATAAACCCGGATTTGGGTCTAGTTTATTCTCCTACAGCATTGAGCGTGTACGAGCTCTGGCAGCTTCACAAGCAGAAACGAGAACTACGAAAGGAATATCTGGATCATTGGCGGTCTACCGTTTCTCGTACGACAACCGGCCGACCGGTCGATGCCGTTATCTCCCCGGCTATACCATACGCTGCGACTCCGCATGGAAAGAACTCGTACGTCGAATTGAGATTCTTCAGTTGTGTACGACATTAGATCATCTACTTCCAGGTCGCCTTTTTACACCTCCCTCTGGAACGCACTCGATTATACCGTTGGAGTGATACCCGTAACAGTCGTAGATCCCGAGTTGGACAAGCCTGCCCCGCCGCATGATTTCTATAGTGATGTGGATAGGGATATATATTATATGTGTGGGTATCATCGCTGTCTTTGAACCAAGATGAATGTTGTGCTCAATGATTATGATATAGATAAACCAGAGGTGTATAAAGACGCTCCCATTGGGTTGCAAATTGTGGGCCAGACGCTTGAGGAAGAGGCAGTTCTTGGTAAGTCCGCATTCTTCCAGGATGAAATGTGACTGGTAAACTTTTGATTCCCTATAGCCATGATGGAAGAGGTCGAAGACGCACTGAAACGCTATAAATCGTCGGTGTCTTGATGATTTGTATTTGGATATGCATACAATCACACCCGGATCATATCACGTTCGTCGTAACCCCACTCTTGTCTCCGAAAATCGTGCTGGTTCCACAGTCAGCAAAGGCATTACATGAACGTGTTGAAAATTCCCTGTAATACCATATGCGTATTTCTTAAACAGACTCTGCCTCGCCTTTCTGACCCGTTGTGTATTTGTCCAAATAATCGCCACGAGCCACCCAAACTTATGGTCACGTGACTAGACTCCTTCCTACTGAAGAGACCCAAAGCCGATTGTTATCGAGCTCGAGTAGCTCCATCCTACCAGAATCGAATCATGTAGGTCTCTGAGCCTCATAAACACCTCGACTCTGAACGGCTCAACGGTTAAACCTTCAAGTAGGAGGCAAACGAAGAGGACGATGTATGCAGGGATGGAAATGGCCTGTCTCTCAATAATCCAATAGTTCACTCGAGCTGCGTCTCCTAGTTCCATTTCTTCTAATTATGTTTTACTTGACTGGAATGGAGGTGTTTATCCTAAGCTGCCGGAACGAGGTAAGTCATGAACTTGACCACTCCTCCAAGTCAATAACTCGAAGCAAGGCACTATCCCCAGTCACACTCCTCTCTTTAGCATAGAAGCATGTTATGTATTCCACTTCTAATTCACTGCCATACCATTATCATCAACTAGTAATCAAGTGCCCCTATGATTTTGCACCCTCAACAACGCGCAGTATCTCGCTGAATAGCGAGGCGAACCATAGCTCATTCGACACTCACTGGCACCAGCTGGAACAGCTGATTGGAGTCTGTGCTTGATCCTACGTCCGACTTAACCAGAAACAACTAGAACAAGCGGTGCAAGGTTTTAGTTAAGCATCCAATGCATCATGATTCTCCTCACAGAATGTTCTTGATAATCCAAAGGTGCCCAAGCGGTCTCCTCATCTGGCCATCCCAAGTCAATAGTGTTCAGGATCCTTCGATAAAAAGTCAGATATGTGGCAAACAAGTATGAGGGTAGAGCGGTGGATATACCTGAAGTAGTATAGCGTTTTGGTTGAACCATCCTGCTGCCTGTATGACCAAAACGTTAGGTAAAGATCTAAACTCTGTCTATTATGGTCTAGACTCACCGGTATGTGCGCGATTCGTCGCACCTAACGGTCCAAGGGGAGTAGCTGGCTTCCCTGAAAGCACCAATCACGGTTTGCGATTGGCCAGGAGTATCGCCGTGCGGCTTTTTCACCAGATCTCCCATAAGCCTAATATCGCACCCAAAAGCTGGGTTTGGATCACCCGGGGTATCCTTTGGAGTAATGGTGAAGCCGTTGTGAACTCCCCACTGACGAGTAAACACAAACTGGGTTAAAGTTGCATCAGTGAGCATTTCGATTTTTATAGTATTCAGTGGCTTACTGTGTGCTCGGTGAGTTGTGGGTTGTCATTTAATTTCAAAGGGTACATTGGAAGAGCGATTTCATATGGCTTGAATGGAGCAGAGGGGTTGAGTGCAACGTTGAGCTGTTTCCCAGCAACTTCCTGTAGAAGTTGATAAAAGCCATCCTTGATGGTGACGTCGTCGAGCGGATTGGGCTCAGCGGGACCCGACCCGACCGAACCAGGTCGAGTGACGCGTTCCACGAGTGTGGCGCCATCGAGTGTAGACTGAGCAGACATGTTGCTGTATGCGGAGGAATAAAAGCTGAGAGACGAAACAGAAGTCAGTGGAGGAGTGAGGAGAGAACGAAAGCCCCCGCGGCGGTTATATACCGCTAGGAGCTACTTTGACCTCACGACATTGGCAAGCAAGGCGGCAAAGCGTGAACTTGGTCAGACTTAGCCGAGAGTGCTGGGTAGCATAGCCGGTTGTACTGGGAGAGGATACGTCGAGCGTCAAGAAGAGTCATCCGGGATCGTTTGAGGCCGGCGAGGGACAACCCCAGAAGAGCGTTCAGGCAACGGAAGCTGCCTCGGACTGGCTTAGTAATATGGACCAGGCTTTTGCCGGTGACCGGTTATCTATCAATCGTCTCCGCGCTTAGGATAGAATCAACGCCTCTTCTAGAAACACGCTGATGTGTGCGTTCACCCTCTTACTGCATAAGCGCTCACCCCTGGCAGATAACCGGTCACCGGCAAAAGCCTGGTCCATATTACTAAGCCAGTCCGAGGCAGCTTCCGTTGCCTGAACGCTCTTCTGGGGTTGTCCCTCGCCGGCCTCAAACGATCCCGGATGACTCTTCTTGACGCTCGACGTATCCTCTCCCAGTACAACCGGCTATGCTACCCAGCACTCTCGGCTAAGTCTGACCAAGTTCACGCTTTGCCGCCTTGCTTGCCAATGTCGTGAGGTCAAAGTAGCTCCTAGCGGTATATAACCGCCGCGGGGGCTTTCGTTCTCTCCTCACTCCTCCACTGACTTCTGTTTCGTCTCTCAGCTTTTATTCCTCCGCATACAGCAACATGTCTGCTCAGTCTACACTCAATGGCGCCACACTCGTGGAACGCGTCACTCGACCTGGTTCGGTCGGGTCGGGTCCCGCCGGGTCCAACCCGCTGGACGATATCACTATCAAGGATGGATTCTATCATATTCTACAGGACATTGGAGGAGAGACGTTGAAAGGGACTTACCAAGACTCCAGCAATTTTAAGTTTTGGATGCAGCCTAATGCGGACCATAATGCCACAGTGGTAGGTCGATTCATAAGACGGTTTGACTACACTGACCGTCTTCAACCTGATATAGTGGTATTTTACTAGACAATGGGCGATAAAGAACAGCTTCACAATCGCCACACTGAACACAAAATTATACGACCATCCACCCACTGCCGGATCCCTTAAGCTCAATGTATGTTCCCTCACACTACCGGAGTCCCCATGAGCTGAACTTTGCTATAGTACATGCAAGGCACCATTTCTTTGAACTCGGCGATGTTCAGCAGTGCTTGTTTCATTCTTCGATGCGATGAATCAACAACATACCGGTAAGTATACCCGACCAACATCTAAATACGCTGGACTCTCGATTTAACCCGTCCATAGACTTGAAGATGGTTCAACAAAAACTATCAACTATTTCAGGTGAGCTGTTATATCATGAAGACTACTGCACACGTGCCTAATGTCGTCCCAGGATGTTGGTCCCCAGTGACACCCCACCTCCGGTTTTGGATACAGAGTCCAGTAGCGCAGAACGGCGCACGGTACGTGCAACCTTTTGCGTTTTGGTGTCATCCGACCAAACGATTTCCCGCTGTTTCAGGTGAATATGTCAAAGGATGAGACTTGGGATCCCATTTCGCCAAGGCAGTTGTTCCGGTTTGAGCGCGTCGAACAACCACTGTGAACTACTTCAGCAAACGGCCCCTACTACTCCCTACTACTTAGCGCTTAGGACTGGGGAGTACGTTAAAGATTGACACTTGGTGTATGCCTTATGATGTAAATCTCAAATGAACAATGCTACTCCTGGTACTCCACTCAGATAAGACAATTTTTTGACTTTGCCGGTGCGTCTTGACTGAGAGCATCTTTGAATTGCAGTATTTCAGACTGAAGGGGCTAATCGTACTCGTACAGTACAAATAGATTCAATCCCGTGAGATATGGGGGAGCGAGGGTTTCTGGGAGGGTCAGCCAGCCCTTCGATCCAGGAACGAGACATGGAATTGAAACAGCTAACTTGGCAGTTGAGCTCTCACTCGGTTGGCTGGAAAGTTGGCGGGCTGCTACTTTGCCGTGAGCTCAACCGGTCGAAGCTATTAAATTGCGACTTCGATAGTGACAGTTAACATCTTTCATTCTAATTTGCCGTCACAACTAACAATGTGTCACTTTAGACGTCGTAGAGTAGCCCAAGAGCTGTTTAGCAGTTATCGACTCATAAGTCCCGGATCCCTATACATGACGTATCATTGAAGAAGGTCAAATATATAGGATATGCAGCAGCTATACTCGCGCTCACAGGTCGCTCCGATGGACTACACGCGCTTCGCATATACCCCATGTACATTGACTAGAGATAGTCATATAACTCGAGTAGCAGCAGCAAATTTTGCGATAAAATTAGGGTCTATGTATTTTGCCATCCTCGAGTCTCTATAATGCCCAGGGGTACTTGACCAATATAAAGGGCGAACATAGTCAGGTTTTTTTGGCGCTTCGTTTTGTAAGAGGATAGTAAGGGCGTCTAATTCTAATATTCTATCAGCTTGGCACAGCCACAGACACGCACCGTCCAGGTTTCCCCAACGACACCTTTGGTGGAGCCATATCCAACCGCTACGACTAGATCTTCCATCTAAAATATTTAACAATATTCCACAACTGAGCAACAACCATCATCGACTGTAGTTTCATCCTTGGCCACTGTATGCGTTTAGTTTCCTCTCCTGCGTCGCTTGGAGAATTACAAACAACGAACTCTTACACCTGGTCGGCCTCAACAGATCCCGTGTTTTATGGTCTCACGGCACACCTCGACGTAATAAAACGGGCTGGAAACGCCGAATCTGCGGAAAAATAATCAGTAACCCTCTCTTATGAAGTTATGCGACGCTCCCCGTCATGTGCTCAGAATCATACCAGGGTAGCCACCTTTCATCTTCCATAACTTTGCAAGACGATGCACCTACACAACCCCTCTAGAGATGCGCCTTTCGCGAGAAGGGCAGGAATGACATGCAACGCTTGAGACAACAGTATTGTATTGTACATTAATCTATACGATCGCTCGGCGTGATTTTTCAGGGTGAGATACTCAGTGACGTTACTCTTTTGGCTTGCGAAGCTGCCCGAATACTGACGTTTTGGGTTCGGTAGCTTTAGGGTTGGTCAGCAACGGTCAGCTAGCTCCGGCCAATTCACCTCAACCATCGATCGGGACCTACCACCACTACTGTTGATATCTACTCCCCCAACTATGTCAGACGTAGTGCAACCAGACTGGAGAACACGTGTTCGGACGAGAAGACAGCAGCAAATCGACTCTATCCCGGGAGAATGGATCATTAGCATTCCGGAAGATCGACAAAACGTCACTCAGATCCCGTACGAATGTGGCCTCTTGACTGCCTTCGAACTCGAAGTTACGGACACGTTAGACGTGCAGACGATCTTGAATAAGCTGAAGACTGGGGCATGGAAGAGTGTAGACGTGACGAGGGCGTTCTACAAACGCGCGATCATCGCGCATCAGGCGGTGAGTTCCTGTATCTTATACTTGCTCATAGATCTTATCATGCGGCAGACAAACTGCCTGACAGAGATCTTCATGGAGCGTGCTTTGGCTCGCGCAGCCGAGATGGACAAGTACCTGGAGGAGAACAAAACGCCCAAGGGCCCACTTCACGGCTTACCGATCAGCCTGAAGGATCAGTTTGCAATACAAGGTTTGGAAACCATCAATGGTGCGTTCGTATCGATTTCTGCCGTTGCTTTTGGCTATTCACTCTGTGCTAGGTTACGTCGCGAACATAGGAGACTTCGCGGCTAAGAATGCCGTACTTGTCGATATACTGTACGACCTTGGGGCAGTCCCGTTTGCCAGGACTAATGTTCCACAAACTTTGATGGCAAGTTGTATCTTGTCGAACTCGCCTCATCTGATGCTCTGGGTACTAGTGGCCGGAAACTTATAACCACGTTTTCGGACGAACGCTGAACCCACACAACCTATCGCTCACCTCTGGCGGATCGTCGGGCGGGGAGGGTGCGCTGATTGCTATGCATGGAAGTCCTCTTGGAGTTGGCACAGATATCGGCGGGTAAGTTACTTTCCAGCTCAAACACGTAAGCTATGCGTCAATCATCGAAATAGATCTGTCCGGATTCCCGCCGCCATGTGCGGGCACTATGCTCTTCGGCCTTCCTACAGCCGATTTCCCTATTACGGAGCGCGAAATACCCTCGACGGGCAAGAAGCCGTGATGAGTGTCCTTGGGCCGATGGCAAGTTCGATATCTAGGCTTAAAATATTTACTAAAGTAAGCATGCATTCCGCTGATTATCTTGCGGCCGGTCGGGTAGAAGTCAGCATTTCAATAGGCAGTGTTAGACACCCGCCCCTGGCTCCGTGACCCAATATGCATTCGTAAAGCCTGGGATGAAGAGGCATATCAGTTGGTTGAGCATGGCGGACGCGGCGGACGGAAATGTTTTGGGTTTATGTACGACATTGGGCTTGCAAAACCGAATCCGCCAGTGTTTAGAGCGATGAATATCATGAGGCAGGCTTTAGAGTCTGCAGGCCACGAAGGTAAAGTATTCTATGTTTGTTCTACTAACTAAACCAGCTCGAGCGGCTTCTCTGTAGTAATCGAATGGGTGAATTATAGGCATCAGGATATAATCGACAATTTGGTATGTAGTTGATACTATCATAGGAACATAAGAATCTTAGGTGTGCTTAGAGGAACGGTGCTTACCTGGCCGACGGAAAGGAGGATGTTCTACGTGAATGTGCGCGGAGCGGTGAACCACTCATTCCAACAATGGACCCTGCGCTCTACTCGCATGAACACACCAATCCCGAGGTGAACCAAGACACGAACTTTATTAAGCGTACGTCGTCTTCTTGAATATACCAACATCTTGAGCTAAAATACACGCAGCGTTAAGCGTGTACGAGTTATGGCAGCTCCAAAAACAGAAAAGAGATCTACGAAAGGAGTATCTGGATCATTGGCAATCGGCTATTTCCCGCACCACGACTGGTCGACCAATCGATGCGCTTATTTCTCCAGCTATGCCATATTCCGCGACGCCCCATGGAAAGAACATGTAAGAAGATATTCGATCGTTGCTCTTGTGTCGGTATTTGACCTGGACTGGCCGATTTATAGAACCGCCGCGTATACTGCTCTGTGGAATGCGCTTGATTATACCGTTGGGGTGGTACCCGTGACCGTCGTGAACCCCGAATTGGATAAACCTGCGCCGCCGCACCAGTTTCATGACGACAGGGATAGAAATATATATCATAACTGTGAGCGTCTCTCTTAGTGTTGGCTAGGCTTCAGTACCCACATTCGTATTACAGATCAACCAGATCTGTTCAAAGACGCCCCAGTCGGGTTGCAAATTATAGGCCAAAGACTCGAGGAAGCGGTTCTGGGTGAGTTGAATCAGCTTTGAGTGTGACGACAAAGCTCGAATTTTGGTTGTCTCTCCTTAGCCATGATGGAAGAAGTGGATGAAGCGTTGAAACGCTACAAAGCCTCAGTATCCAAATAATCCGCACTTGTAACCAAGTAATGACAATCATTACGGGTGCCACTGCTGCATTGTCTTCCTCCCTCATTCACTCACACTCTCACAAGTCTAGGAATATATATTCGGTTGTAAAGATATCCAGCTGATTTATTTGATTCCCCCCAACTGTTTGTGTGAGTACCGAAGCATGTCAAAACAAGTCGCCACTAGCCACATGAACAAACTCACGTGACTAGGCACTTCTCGTCACTGGCACTTTCCCTCCTCGCGCGTAGACCATAGCGAAGTTAGATAAACTTGAACTTGTAGCTTTCAACAATCTGGTCGCTCTGATCCGCGCACAAGCTTGGAGAGGAGAGCGAACGGTGGAAATCACGCCGGCGACTTCACGTCCAGGACAGCACGTGACAAACCCGTCACTCATTTGGAGGTCCAATGCGTTCAGTATGTCATGTTTATGCAGTCCAGTGTTTTCTGTTTTGCTGAGCTTGGTTGAACCGGAGGGCTATTTATACTTGGGTGTAACAGCGAGGTGAGTCGTGAACCCCCACCTCTCCTCTCCAATCACAAGCAAGTCACTTGCCCCTGTCACATCTTCCCTTTTTCTACCCCTATCCACTACATCATGTCTGCTGCTTCGATCCTCGTTCAACTCGCTACCACCACCTTCGTAAGTTCCTCTTTGTTCGCGACTAGAAAACACTGTAGCTTACATTCCTCACAGATCACCTTAGAGAAGGTGTTCGCGCATAACTTCCACGAGCTGCTCTACAAGCTCCTCGAGTATGGCTTTCTACTCCTTATCTTCCACGGCTCCTCGTTCTTCCCGACCAAGGTAAGCTTTGTCTATCTGATCTCCGCGCTCCTTGCTCACCTATCTTACCCACCCAGCAGCCCAATGCTACCCCTAAAGTTAAACCCACCATCCCTCGCCGCAAGCATCTCCCAATGCTCATCCGCTATATGTCCGATGCTCGAAAGTCTATGCTCCGCGCTACCTATGCTCGCGACGTTACCCTCTTCCGCACTGGCTCTGCCCAGCTCCCTCTCGCTCAGCGTTTCCTCGCTGCCCCTATCACGCTCTCCGGTCCAGACGGCTCGATCAACGTCGCACTCCGGCCCCTAGTGGCTCAGATCAACCTTGGACATGAGTACTCGCCTGAGCCTACTCCTTGCCCCACTCCCCAACTCTCGATGTATATGAACTCTCAGGCGGAGGTGCGAGCGACACTTGTGGGAGCTACGGAGGTGTTGAACGCTTTGGTCCGCGGGGCCGTTGACGAGAAGTGGTTGAGCACTCCGGGCGATGAGATGAAGCCGTTGACTGCTCCGCTCATGACTCGATCGTATGCGAAGTTTGGAGATGAAGGGATGAAGATGGGGTCGAGAGACTCGGAGTGGTCTGATGTTCGCACTCCTACTGGCTCGAAGGATAAGAGGATCAACAGGATGAAGTAGAGTAGTATATACTATATAGATATGTAGAACTAGATGTACTTTGTAGATCCATAGAGAATGTATTTTTATCACTTTACAATGTGATTCTTACAAACGCGCGCGACACTGCCCAAAGCTTCGACTTAAAGTTGATCTGAAATCGAATGGATACGGCCTTCACCTGAGCTCCTGAGACACTTAAAGTGAGCGCAGCTCACATAATGGAGGCTCGGTCACATTTCAACATTTCGTTTCGTTCAAATTAGAGCGTGTCGCCCGTCGGCAGTTGACGGTTGTATGACACCCAACAATCTTATCCACCCACATAGCTCTTCTGCTACCCAGATTCAAACTGACCATAGGATCCGAGCTCGAGATGAAGTATACTCGTTGATCGCCCGTTCCGGTAATTTGGAGTTCGAGAGGCCCGTGGCGTGTCGGTCCAAGCGTGTCACAACAAGTCGCCACCAGCCACACAATCGAGTCACATGACTTGACTTTCTCTCACGACACTTCATATTTCGTGGTTTACAAGCCTCAGACAGAACAAGCGCGTGAGTTTCACACGTTATACTAATACCGTGCTCCAAAAATCATTGGATACAACATTGAGCACTCAAACAGAGCTATAAAACACTCGAGGAATGGTATGCGCACGGACACACGTGACCCACGTCACTCATTTGAAGGTCCAATGCCTTCATTAAGTCACGTTTGTGAGCTCAATGTTTTTTGTTTTCTTGAGCTTGGTTGAGCCGGAGGATTATTTATACCTGGGGTGTAACGGCGAGATGAGTTGTGACCCACCACCTCTCCTCTCCTCACCCAATCAAAAGCAAGTCACTTGCCCCCGTCACATCCTCTCCTATCAAACTCCTCTTATTTAAATATCATGTCTTCCGCTAAGGTTGCCACTACCCCCTTCGTAAGTCTTTTCACCGTTTGGCTTTGATTAGTCACACTAACTCCTTGCCTGTAGACCATCATCTCTGATGTGTTCTATGCACTTCTCGAGCGCGGCCTTCTCCTGTTCGCGCTCACCGAGTTCTCGTCCACGCACAAGGTAAGAATTTGAATCACAGCTCATATGAACGCACCAGCTCACCAGACTCCGCTCAACAGTCTACTACCCCAGCGCGGGCGCCACTACCTATCGGCCCTCCCCGGAATCGCCTCCCTATGCTCATCCGCTACATGTCCGATGCTCGAAAGTCTATGCTTCGCGCTACCTACGCCCGAGATACCACACTCTTCCGTCCTGGCTCCGCCCAGCTTCCCCTCGCTCAGCGCTTCCTCGCTGCCCCTATCGCGCTCTCCGGTCCAGACGGCTCGGTCAACGTCGCGCTCCGACCCCTGGCGGCTCAGATCAACCTCGGGCACGAGTACTCGCCTGAGCCTACGCCATGCCCTACTCCTCAGCTCTCGATGTATATGAACTCTCAGGCTGAGGTGCAAGAAACTCTTGCAGGTGCAACAGCAGTCCTTAACGCGCTGGTCCGTGGTGCTGTGGACGAGGACTGGCTGAATGCGCCAAGTGTCAAGTCGAAGCCCTTGGTGGCTCCACTGATGACTCGGTCGTATGCTCAGTTTGGAGATGAAGGGGTGAAGACGAGACGGGCTGCTACGAAATCGACGGATTCGGAGTCATCCGGGGTGCATACTCCTACTGGGTCGAAGGACGCAAGAGCTACGATTCGGGGCGGAGAAGCGAAGTAACTTTGAATACGGGGTAGAAATATAGAGTTAGATGTAGATATAGATCTATAAAATATGTATTTTTAGCATCGTACCTCGCGAGTGAGCTTATACACTGCTTTAGTTCAAAAAATTGAAAGTGTTGCGAGCGAATTTGGTGCATTCGATTTGAAATTTATCGTCATCAACGCGACACATTATGCAAGAAACACTTCGTATACTCAACTTCCACCCGTACTCAATCTCAATCCCTCAAAGCATGCCACCAAGAGTACCACCTACAATAAACCCACAAACCCACGGACCAGCACGCGTCCAAATTTCACTTTGTCCACCCAATGCAACCCCAATAAGAACAACTGCTGGGCCAGGGCAAACTCCACAAAGTCCCCATCCGATGCCAAACAGTACCGCACCGAAGACCAGTCTCGTTGAGAACGCATGGTGCCAGTTGGAAGGCGAATGAGGGATCAGCCAAGTGGAACGGAGGGCAGGGCGTGTGCCGGAGCGTCGGACGTACTCCCCAAGCCAGTTTTTCCAAATGAGTAACTGGGGTAGTATTCCGCCAAGAACAACAGAAATGAGACTTGGATCCCAGTTCCCCTTTTGAATCGCAGATGGAAACAAATTCATAAAATTGAGGATCTTGGAGGGCCGGAGCATGCCGCTGAGACTCAGGCCCAGAGCAAAGTGGAAGCCTTCGTTGTATCAGCCTATGGGAGTATATGCGACCAATAACGACTTACATGTAGTGAATGCTGCTATTCGCCTAGCGAAACGCTCTCCCAAAGAGTTTTTGAAGAGTAGAGATAGATATTGACAGACGATAGTTGGAGTTTGTAGGAGTAGAATCAACCACCACGATGTCATTCCTGGCTCAGTTTCAGGTTCAAGCCTCAAGGCAAATGGGGCCAGGCGGCCAACGAGCAGATGCGTGACGATTCCAACAGGGACGAAGATCCCACTCGCAATTAGCGAGCGCGACGAAAGACGAGACACACCGCATAGCATATGCCCAGATGTACAACCATTTGCGAGCTGTAGAAGGTTTAGCTGCATTTACAGAGATGAAATGACGAAGCCCACCTTGCTTCCAAGCCCGACGAGTAGGCCTGCTATGGCAAGGCCTATCACCTGTTGCCAGTCCATTGGCCCAGTATGAACATCGACAAGCTGGACGTGTAGCCGACTTTCCAACCCGCTACGATAATAGCCAACGACAAACCCACCAAATACGAAGCCAAGTATAGATACCAGCGCAAGTTGCTCTGGGTCAGGGTTAACTTTTCGCTGGTGTTTGTGAGTGTCGATAGAACGGGTTAAAACTGCCCGAAACCCGTATCCAAAGGACAATACCACCCCGTGTGCGAACCCGGATACCCCTAACACTCTCCCGTTCAGGAGCATGAGCCCGGTCGCAGCCGTGCTACCAGATAGATTCAGCATCGGTTCCTTCCCGTAGATATAACCCATACCTCATCATTACTGCGCCAATAAACGTATGTATAGGTGTAGATGGCATATGCGAATAACAGGACGTGACGAGAAGCCTGGATAACTACAGGCCTTTTATTGTCGGTATCGCATATTTTGCCCCAGCAGAAAACACCGAGCGACTTGGTAGCGACCGACAGTAACTATGATGTGGCCAGACCTCTAAAGAATTCAGTAAACCGGTCGATAAACAGCCGGACGGAGAGTGCACCGCAATTATCCTCGAATGGCAACGCAATCAAGGCGGAACTGGAGGATAAGTGTAATATCCGAGGAGATATCCGAGGAGATATACGCAGAGATATGTCACAAGATCCATGTCAATCGCTCAAGGATGCGAGGGCGACGGAGCTGTGGAGCTGCCAGTCGCCTTTGTCAATCTGGGCACCGTTTTGGGTGAATCCACGTGACACCTGCTCGAACAAGTAGCCAAGGCGAACCAGGAGCTTGATAGGTCCGGAGGCTGGACACCAAGAGTCCAAGAGTAACTAGAAATCCAGAGCGGAAAATTGCAGGATGGCCAGCGTCATCTCCAATACCTGAGCGGGGGTGGTCGAGACAGCATCTGACGAAGGTACATTCGACGAGACGACACGGATATCTCGGAACAAAAGACTACAGAAAGTGGGATAATGATCCGAATTAAGTTTTTGAATATCGGACCTCCGAGGTGAAAGATTGGTGCCCACCAGGGAGTTCAATACGATCTTTTCCTCTCTAGTCCAGCATGAGTAGAAAGGCTCTACCGAGTTGATCGGATTAGTAGTTCCAGCTTGTTGGGCTGTCAATGCAAGGGAGATTATTTGTACGCTAGATAGGAGTGTAATCGCGAGTGACGCACTTTTATCGCCTGGCTTCAATCATTCTATAGACAATATGTCGTGTTACAATTTTTGTGACCTTTCTACTCATGTATCCCACCTTGTTTACAGTTCAGACAAGCGACATAAGTGGCATGTCGGGCCGTCAATCAACGTTGGTTGAAGTCGAAGACCTCAGTCTCCGAGAACGGAAGCAGAAAATGACTCATCCACGTGACGTCATCCTCGTGATTACCTGATGGTTACTTCTCAACTTCAATGATCGCGCCCCCAGCAAGCACGCCTTACGGCGCTAGCTATCCGAGCGACATCCATGTCTGCTCCGTCATACCTTAGACTAATTAAGATTGAGGGCACGAAATTAGTGATTGAAGTGTCATTAGATTACCCTGGTTGAAAGCTTCCGCAATGGCGCTCGATGGCGTGCTCTCTCTAAAAGGTAAAGTGTGGCTAGATAACAGAGTCGAAAGCGCATAAAGATAGGCCCGGCTGGGGCGAAGTAGTAGTTTGCATTACTCCCTTTACTGCTATAAATACTAAATAATGGCCGCGCCTACAGTTGCCTCCGAATTCGCCGTTGCGAACCAATCGTACGTTAAGAATTATGGAGGAAAGCTTCCCATCCCTCCATCCCGTGGAGTGCGTTATTACCTTCTCTTGAGTCTGCTTTGCTCTTATAGTTCCTGGATACAGGTTGCTGTTGGTAAATAGCTACTAATTTCCGCGATCGACCACCTAACTTTTTAGCCTCTTGGTAATCTCAAAGTCACTTGCATGGACGTAAGCCATGTTAAATCGAGCTCTGGCTTCGGTATTAAGTGACGATTTGTAGGCTCGTATCGACCCTATTGCGTCCCTTGGGCTGAAAGAAGGCGAAGCTCATGTAATTCGCAATGCAGGAGGTCGAGCGTAAGTACCATATATGACATGCTAGGATTATTAAGCAACCTTTGTACAGCGTCGAAGCAATTCGCTCCATCGTCATTAGCCAACGTCTTCTCGGCACGACTGAAGTTGTGATTTTTCATCATACCGATTGCGGAATGCGTGAGTCCATATATTCCAATAACGACAGCCATACTAAACACTTCGTTGCTTATTCCGCTACCCCTGTAGTTACTTTCTCCGACAAGGATATCCGCGATAAGATCAAGTCATCCGATGGCCCCAGCGCAGGCCCATACGTTGACCAAATTGCGTTTTTGCCATTTGAGGTCAGTGTAACGTTTGTACTATACAGTTCCTCTCTCTTCCCGCTTATCATACTCGTTTGCTCGTGTATGCGCCGGTTCGCCTATATAAGGCCCGACGTTCCATGTGTTACTGTCTCTTTCGATCCCACTACGAATTTATATTGTGTTCGGATTGTTCTCTCTCGCGTCGACTCCGTCGACGCCGTGTGATCTATTCTGAATACTCTCTCGATTCGTATCGGAAGCCTTACATTTTTGAACATACCAATAACAATCCACCAGTGAGCAGAACTCACTAGTTTTTTATTTTCTTTTATTCTTCATCCCATAACCCCTCGTACAGCGGGTTGGCCTCCGTTCGTACATCCTTTTACCCGTTAACCATGAACCCACCCACAGACATGTCTCGAAAGCTACGCAGCGGTCATAGTTATGATCCGCTGGTAGTACCCCCTGCCCAGAGGCGTCGCTCCAACAAGGGCGCCAAGGGCAAAGGGAACGATTCCCAAGGTAATAGCTCGAGCGAGCTAGCTCAACATCAGCTCGTATTCGGAACGGTTAACCCGTTAGAGCTAACGATGAATGTGCCCCCAACATATAGCAATGCTGGCGGCAGGCAAGGTTACACCTTGGGTGGCCTGCAAGGCGTGCGCTTGACGCCAAGGCTCTACTCCGCGTTCTATAGTCGACCCCCTCCCATCCGCAATCCAAAGCGGATGATCGCTTCCGCTCTTGAGAGCGATGCCCACATTGAAGTGGATGCCCGCGTTAAAGCGGATGCCCGCCATGAAGCGGATGCTCGCGCTGAAGCGAATGCCCGCCTTGAAGCGGATGCCTCTGTCCAGAACGGGGATGCCGCGAGCCAGATGGCACCTGCAGCGTCTGACGCTCAGGTTGTAACGCCTCCTGAAGCTGCGCGAGATACTAACGTCTCCCTTTCGTCCAACAACGACGATGTGTTTGTTACTGCTCGTACTAGTCGTACTCGCGGCGATATCTCTTTTGTACCATCTATGAATTCAAGTTCGCCTACTTTACAGTATGTAGTACAGAGTGATACGGAAGCCCAGGACCATGTTAGGAGAGCTAGGCGTCGCGAGAAGAGACCGCGCGCCAAATCCGTCAGCGACGGCACCCCATCCCCTGAGAGCTCCCAGCAATCGATCAACCCTCTGACTTGGTCCGAAGAGGTTGAGAAGGCCATGGGCGACGGCGAAGGGAGTATCCTACCTGAGGATGGCCCATGGGTCAATCCCGACTGGTCGAGGTCGAACTACATGTCGGCTCCGACTAGATCCAACGATGAAAGCGCTGAAATTAAGAGCGAAAGCGTTGAGCTGAACGCTTTCATATACGAAGTCGAAGGAAACTACGTACTTAGTGACAGTGAATATGCCGACGTGCTCCGCAGCCTGCGTTCTGATGCGCAGAGCACCGGGTTACCTAGCCAAACCTCGGGTGCTGGCCCATCCAGTACTCACAATTATCATCGAGTGACAATTGAAGAAATTGAAGACATTGACGCACCTAGTATTCGGTCATTCCGTACTATTAGCGATGCTAGTGTCACTACGACTGGTAAAGGTAAAAAGAAAGCCAGCCATAAGAAAAAGAAAAAGAAACGTACCAAGGCTGCAGAGCTGGGTGTTGAAGTCGACGAGCTTAAGCGCCCAGCCAAGAAAGACGATGACCGTCGGGCTCGCCGACGCTCAAGTGGCAGGTTTGATGTGTCGAACATCGAGCGCACTCCCCCTGGATTCAAGAGCGGGGGATATCTCGAGTTGGTGCATGGTCACAATGCTCGCGGTGCGACTCGCGCGCAACCTTCACGTGAAACCAAGGCTAGACTTAAGGAGTATGCGCCTGATTCTGTGCCTAAACGAGCGGAGTCCGAAGTCGATAGCCAAACAAAAAGGCCTAAACAAAGCCAGAAGCGTGGCTCGGAGATCCCAGACGAACCGTCGGACTCGAGCAGCAGTGATTCGAGTGACAGCACTCACCGTAACGATTCGTCGGATACGGAATCCAGCGAATCGTCGAGCGACTCAACGAGCGATGAGGACGTCCCTTCTGACGATGAAGGAGAGACGCAGCGTCTGAAACGGCGGATTAAGTTGATGCAAAAGAAGCAGAGACAACTTGAGCGCAAGTTACTCACTCAAGCGCGATCCGGTTTCAAGGCCCAGACTCCTAAGTCGTTTAATGGCGAGGCAGATTTCGACAAGTTTGAGTTATTCGTATTCAATTACGATAACTGGTGCCAGGATACCAAGTTGAGCACGCCGAAACGAGTTAGAAACATTAGTCGTTTCTTAGAGGGAAAGGCATCGACCTGGTACATGTCGAATGTCGCTCCAAATCTGAATTCTTACGACATGAAGTCGGTGTACCAAGGGATATTCGACTATTGTTTCCCACCCGACTTCAAAGAGAACCTGCGCCGTAAGTATATGCGCAAGATTCAAGGCGATCAGAGCGTTCAAGATTATTTCGCCGAACTTGATCTTATGCGCCGACGACTTAAAGTTTCAGATTCCCAGCATGTTCATCGTGCGTATGATGGATCAGCTCGTTATATTAAGGGAGAGTGGGCCATAATGGGCATATTGCCCGAGGACACTACTATAGATGAGCTACGTACTACAGCCATTGACATCGAGCGCGCGCACAAGATACGCAAGTCGATTGAGGGCCAAGATGGGCACCGCCACAAGAAGGATCGGTCCCGGAGCCCGGACCGCCGGCACGACAAGCGCCGTGACCAAAAAGGAAGTGATCGAAACTCTAATCGCACGCGAGACAATTGGCGAGAAGATCGTAAGAAGTCTGACAATAAAGGGAATCACGGTCGTGAGCGCTCAGATAATTGGAAGAAAAACAAGCCGCGTACCGATAATCCCAAGGCTGCCAAGACCGATAAGCAGCGTGATGAGTATCGTGCGGCCAACAAATGCTTCGATTGTGCGGAGGTTGGCCACATGGTTAAGGATTGCCCCAACCGCAACAAGGCCAAGCCAAGTCGTGTAAGCACGAGTTCGGCGAATCTGAAACCTGAAGAGAAAGTACGTGCGTCAGCCGTCTCATCAGAAAAAGATGTGCACTTTCATTTAGCTAAAGTTAGCTAACTTGACATAAACTTATGTGCCTTATGGACCTTAGCAGATGTACACTTTCGTTTAGCTAAATTTAGGTCAATTTATCCTTGACTTAGTGAATTTAGCGAATTTAGGTTTGTAAAAACCCAGCATGGCTGCCTCCCTGGCACACCTAGTACCTGCAGCTCAGTGCGTAGGGTACAGGGTTACTGTGTACAATCATTCTGAAGTGACCAGAGGCTCAAAAAAAGTGGTTTAGGGGGGGCATTTAGTCAATTTAGCTGAATTTAGTAAATTTAGAATTAGGCGCTAAATTTAAATGCTGACTTTTCCTGACGATTACTCCAAGAACTCGACAAACTCACGGAGATCCGCGATTCTGTAGAGGTTTCGGTGGCAAGGGTGGATGTTCATGCCACCCAAAGCGTCAGGAAGTCAAAGGACGCTGTCAGCCAGCCGCATGTCGAACGCAACACGGTTAAGGTCAAGGACTTAGCTCGAGAGGTTCCCAATACTCTCGTAGTTGAGGTCACACTCGAAGGTGAGCCCATTCGCGCATTACTAGACTCGGGAAGTCAAGCTGACTTACTTTCGTCTACTATTGTCGATCAACTTAGGATCGAACGGTTTGCGCTCACAAAACCGTTACAAGTGCAAATGGCCATAGTTGGATCTAAAGGATCGCTTGTGTATAACGCTAGAGCTAAAATAGAATATCAGTCTATCAGTGAATACCGCGAGTTTGACATCGGGAACTTAGACAGTTATGATGCGATATTGGGAACACCGTTCATGTTCCAACATAGCATCTTGTTAGGCTTCAACCCAAGTCGCGTTTATATTGGCTCTAACGCTGCGCTGCCAATCGAAGGTGAAAATGTCTTTCACTTGAATGGTTTGTCTACGGACATTTTAGAGGCTCGCTTGAATGAGCTTTGTGAATTATTAGTACTCAAAGCCGAGGATTTGTGCAAGGAGGTTCGAGACACCCCATTGCCTCCGTATCGAGCGATTAATCATATAATTCCATTAATCGACGAGTCTCGTATATACAACTTCCGCCCCTCGTGCTGCCCGGAAGCGCTGAAACCTCAATTTGAGGCAAAGGCGCGCGAGTACCTTAAGACTGGTCGATGGCAATTGGCAACTGGTACCAATGCTATACCGATGTTATTCATTCAAAAGCCTAAAAAGACGCCAGACGAACCTCCAAAACTACGTACTGTATTAGACAAACGGCAACAGAATGACAATACGAGAAAACTCGCGTCGCCCCTTCCTAATATTGAGGAAATCCTGTCAACGGTCAGTAAGTACCGTTATAAGACACTGCTCGACGGCAAGGATGCCTACGAGCAAATTCGAGTAGAGGAGAAGGACGCACCGAAGACGTTGTTCCACACTCCTATGGGAACGATGGTTAGTTTAGTGATGCAGATCGGTGACTGCAACGCGGGTTCGACGTACCAGAACCTCATGAACCACTTATTCGCCGAATATATTGGTGTTTTTATGTTCGTTTACCTAGACGACATAATTATCTTTTCATCTACAATCAAAGATCATGTAAAACATATTCAATTAGTATTTGCGATACTGAAACGCGAAAAGTTTTACCTTAGCCCAGGCAAGATGCAGTTCTTTGCCTCAATCCTACGCATCCTAGGTCATATAATCAACGATAAAGGTATTCGTATGGACCCTAACAAAGTCAACGCCGTCAGTAAATGGAAAACGCCGATGAATAAGGACCAGCTCGCCAGTCATCTGGGAGCGCTGGGTTACTTAGCCCCTAATTGCGCGGGTATAAGGATACCTATGGCCGTATTGACTAAGCGATGCGGGTCAACGGCTGTCTTCAAATGGGGACATACCGAAGAGCGTGCGTTTAAGGAGACGCAACGCATCGTGGAGGAATTTCGGAACTGTCACCGAGTCGCGCTGAAGTACGGGCCAGACACCGACCCAATATACTTGATAACGGATGCGAGTCTGACTGGGGCAAGCAGATTCGTTAGTCAAGGAAAGGAGTGGCAGAACGCACCTGTGGCAGCGTTTTGGTCTGGCAAGTTCAATTCTGCTCAGCAGAATTACTCTGTGACGGATCGTGAGGCATTAGCGATAATATGCTCACTGGATAAGTTTCAACCGATGCTTCATGGAGCTCGGTTCGATATACTTACTGATCATCGAGCTCTTGAACATTTGATGTCCAAGAAAGACTTGTCCGCGCGCCAGGCTCGTTGGTTGGACAAATTAAGTCAATTCGGCTTTAAGATAAAGTATATCGAAGGAACAAGTAATGTATTAGCAGATGCGCTCTCGCGTATATACAGTGACGAACCAAGTGGTACCGTTAGAGCAGAGAGCGAGTATGTACATGAAGCGACGAGCGATGCTGAAAAGGAAGTCGCAAAAAGGGGAAGCGCACCAATTGTGTCTGGACTGGCAGCAGCGATTGTGCCGGAGAATGGACAGACCATGGAGGGCGCGACTCTGGAGGGCGCGAGGCACAATCCCACGAGGACTCGTATTGCCCCAAAGCGACTAGACCCAGAGATACCTGGGAGGATACCCAAGGAAAGCGCACCCAAGAAGAAGCGGGGGCAATTTCCAAAAGGGAAGCGAGGCGCATCAGGCGGGGAAGAAGCTGATCAGACCTCGCCTAAAGATACTGAGGCCGTCACACTCACGCGTAAGACATTTGACACATCACTGTATGATGCGTCGGAGGGCGAGAATACGGGTGTTTCGGCGGAACAAGACCCAAAAGACATGTCAGACCCATTGAATATCACGGGTTTAGTGTCTGAAATCGATGTGGTCAATGCTATACGCAATGGATATGAAGGAGACTCACAGTTTGGCAGAATTGTGAGCGATATTAACAAGTATCCTGGTTACTCGTTAAACAATGGGCTATTGTATATGTCTGAACACAGTCGCTCTTACCTGTGTGTACCAGATATACAGATTGGCGAGTACGACGTGCGCACTCTGTTGATTTCTCACGCTCACTCAATGCTAACGCATCTCGGAAGTCGCAAGACTTACACGTATATGCGTGAAAGCCTGTGGTGGCGTTCCTTGGCCAAGGATGTGGAGGCGTTCTGTGCCGCGTGTACTCTATGCGCTGCATCCAAGACGCCTACCCAGCAACCTTATGGCCTCCTGAAACCGCTACCGGTACCCACCTACCCTTGGTCCCAAATTGGGATAGACTTCATGGGTCCCTTGCCTCTTTCGCGGACTTTGCTAGGCAAGTTTGATATGATTTGCGTCCTTATAGACCATTTGACTCTGATGGTTCACCTGATCCCCACGCGCCAAGAGTACACTGCGAAAGATATGGCAGAGGTTATGTATACCCAGGTGTATCGACTACACGGTCTCCCAGATGTTATTATTAGTGATCGAGATAAATTGTTTACCGCACAGTTCTACCGAGAAATACATGATTTATTCGGTACAGAACTAAAGTTCTCCTCGTCATACCACCCTCAGACGGATGGACTTACGGAACGGGCGAACCAAACAATTATGAGTTTAGTACATACCGGTGTTAGCCAACGTTATATCAAGCGAGGCCGTGGCCCAGCTGCAGGAGCTCCTCGAGCGCAGCAGCTGTGTGCTGGGAACTGTTCGCACAGTCATCTCGTCAGTGGACGACATGCGCATGCGGGTTCACGCGACGAACGAACGAGTGGACAGGGAGGTCACGGAGCTCATCCAAGCGTTGACCAAGGCGACGTTCAACGAGAACATGCGCAATGCCACGGATCGGCACCAGTCCCAACCCCCGAGCCCTGCAGCTCCAGCAGCGGCAAATCCGACTACCTCCAACTCCGAGCCGGAGGAGTTCGACACCCGCATGAGTGCGGAGGAATTGGTAACGGTCATCGAGCACATCCTACTCATGACTCGGGGCCGGCTCCCGGTGCCACCACAGGGACCTTGGTCGTTGGGAACCCGTCTCGAGACCCTTCGGGACACGCTTCTCTTCTACCGGGATTACATCTCTCGGGGCCTCGCGAATCCCAAACCGCGCTCGATCATTCAACCGGGTCCGAAGGGTTGGGGTCCGGACTTTGCTTACGAGGCGGTGTTGGAGATGGAGGGTCTACTTGCTTGGACCATCCAGCGCTACCGCCGATCCCCCTCCCCGGTGCGAGTTCCACCCGGTCCAGTGTCGATGGAAGTGGACTCACAAGCCAGTTCGATGGCTTCGACCTCGGAGGACCTACCCCCACCTTTAGCGGAGACGTTGACATGTCCGAGCAAGACCAAGTCAACTTCGAGCACGCGGTTGTCGAAACTCAATACCAGCGAGTCGAATCCGGTGCCGGTGCAGGAGGACCAGTCGACAACTGAAGACGAGGATCTCGAATGAGTAAGTGTTTCTTAATTTTTGGGATCGGATGGATAGCGACGGCGAAGGACATGGATTAGGCGGCTTTCAGCCCCCTGGAGGGCGAGTGTAACGTTTGTACTATACAGTTCCTCTCTCTTCCCGCTTATCATACTCGTTTGCTCGTGTATGCGCCGGTTCGCCTATATAAGGCCCGACGTTCCATGTGTTACTGTCTCTTTCGATCCCACTACGAATTTATATTGTGTTCGGATTGTTCTCTCTCGCGTCGACTCCGTCGACGCCGTGTGATCTATTCTGAATACTCTCTCGATTCGTATCGGAAGCCTTACAGTCAGCTGATATGACCACGTTCTCAATAAATTTCGCTGAATTTTAGAGATTCATCAGAGTGTCGAAAAATCTGTTGAAGAAGACGTTCAATTTGTGAAGTCGCACCCTTTGGTGCTCAAGGATGCCAGGGTATCCGGTTGGGTACACGAAGTTGAGACCGGAAAGATCCGCCAAATTATTTGATGCGGTGTGTTTATCTAAACGATACTAGGCACCACGATATTAGGCCCATTCAGAGTCGGAGGCTCGGAACGCTCGGAACGCTCTGAACTCTCTGAACTCTCGGAATTCGAGTCAGCGCTGAGCTTTGTCAGCACGGTGATGACCAAGTTCCGAAACCAGCCTCTCGTCGCTCGTTGTAAAGATCCCTAAGTTGGCTCCAAAATCAAGTATTGAGATTTTTTGTCGTATCTGGACGCTCGGTCAATGTGTAGCCATGGGTAGGCATAATTTCTAGAATTTTAAACAGTTTGTCGGGCATAGCTGCCCGTTGATTACCGAATGATTACAGCAGCAAATAGCTTATAAATGCACTGCTCTCCGAGCTTTCCGAGAGTTCAGAGCGTTCCGAGCGTTCCGAGCCTCCGACTCTGAATGGGCCTATTTTGGAGGATCTGCTGAAAAGAATGATTTTGTGATATCCAGGATCTTTGTGATCTGAATGTCAAGAACGATCAACATAACCCGTCATACCTCGATCGAGCTAATCATCCCTACGTCGACCATCACTCTATGACACTCACGAAGTGCTCACGAACCCAGACAACTCAATCGACCATGTGAAAGTGTGATTTATCATCCATGCTAAATAGTGTTGGTATGATGCTCGATGACGCTGTATCTGTGACCCCGACGATGATATAAATAGTCGCTAGAACTGAACATTCTTTCCAGTTCCCACCATTACTTCCCAAGAGGAGCAACTAAGCCAACATGCCTCCTTCAACGATAACCGCAGAGTTTGCAGCAGCAAACGATTCGTTTGCTAAGCTTCGTGAACCCAAATTGACACCTGTCATTCCTTCTCGTCATGTAAGTCATTTCCAGCCTAACTGCCACTGTGTCTTACCTTGTGTCTTACCTCGTTCCAGGTTGCAGTCGGTCAGTTCCATTCGCTCTCATTACCTTGAGTGGCTAATTCATAGGTCCTATGTAGTAACATGTATGGACGTGCGTCCCTATCTCTTGGTCCCTGCACTTGTTCCGACTCAAATGTTTTCGCTGCAATAATTCAGTCTCGGATTGACGTTTTTCGTTTACTTGGACTTGGTGAAGGAGAAGCGCACATCATACGCAACGGAGGTGGTCGAGCGTAAGCCAAACCCAAGTCTCCCGGATGCTTTATAAGTCTCATAATGTATCTAGGTCTGACGCGCTTCGGTCACTGGTTGCCAGTCAACGGGCACTAGAAACAAGGGAGATTGCCATTTTCCATCATACCGACTGTGGATTCAGTATGCTTTATTTTGAGCTATTTGACCGCATATACTCACATAAATCTGGTCGTAGCGCACTTCAAAGAGCCCGAGCTGCGCGAAAAGATCAAATCAGCTGAGGGTCCAGGTATTTCTCAATATGTCGACTCTATCCCATTCATGCCATTTGAAGTGAGTCTTGGGTTTAACTCGCCCGACTATTTGCGCTAAGCGTGAGCTTGTGTAGGATCCTGCCCAATCAGTCGTTGAAGACGTTGAATATCTCAAGTCGCACCCATTGATATTGAAAGAGGCTAAAATTACGGGGTGGGTGCACGATCTCCATAGTGGAAAGATACGCCAAGTAGTATAGGCTCGGGTGGCATGTATTTGAATGTATCGGTATCGTAACCTAATCCTTACGACGAGGGGGTTAGAGCCGACTCCGATTAGCATCAGTCGTCGGTTAGTGAAGGTGGGGGACTAGCACTCAGACTACAGTGTTTATGGCGCCGCCTGTAACAGCGCTTCTCGCCCTGAATTTGGTTTGGCAGCGATTGAAGAAAAATAGTCTCACACGCTCGAAACGTTGTTGCATCGCAAAGCTACGCAAAAAGAATCGTGTTTAAGGAAACATTCAATTTCATACATTCAGGGATGTGTTGCCGCCATATATCCACTACTACTGGAGTGGCGTCGTCAAACGGCCTTTCAAGCTGGCTCGGGAATAGCTTCGGACAACGGGCGAGGCTGGCCAAGGTTAGGGGTTCCGTCGCTGTTCCATGAGACCGACTGAACCATCGTGCGTCGGTTTCCGTCACACGTCACGGTGGAACTCGGGGACGCGTGATAGACCTAGTAGAGAGCAGGCTATGAGTTGACATTTAGTATAAATGGGTCCTAGCACCCACATTGTAGATGTTCCCAGATGGGCTGTTTGAAGCGAGTGCATAAGTAGCTAGTATAGGCAATATCATACAGAACGGAACTTACGCAGTGAAGAACCCGTTGTGTCCGACCTGTATATTCAACTGGAGTTAATATATTTCCAAACGGAATAGTTATCTCCCCTTACACCGTAGTTTCCATTCGCGGCGCTGAAAATTGGTCCATTATTGTACTTAACCCAAGAGGACGCTTGAAGCGGGTCAGATCCAGTGAGCTCGATTCTACCGAGTGAGTATCCCGTTGTAGAGCATAGCGACGCCGAGACTAATGTGTCATTTCAGCGCCCAAAAAACGGACAAATACTGGTATTGGGCTTACAAACAATCCAAGTGCGGCCACCGTGATATAGTGGGGCTGGATTCCGTGAATTTTGTGAGACGGATCATAAGTAAAGTGTACCTTATAACTCACCTGGCCCTTCATTGACACCTGTGCCGACTTTCTCCCAGGAGTTGGTGGGCTTCGAAATCATCACAGCGTTGCCAACCGAAGTGGGCGAGCTCATTTTGCTGTGGGTCGGGTTGAACACTCCCCCCTATCGTGAACACTTGAAATACTCACGCAATGTAAAGACACTGTCCGACACCATCTTCCCAGCTCGAATAGACTAGGTAGTTGCCAGACGAGTGATTCAAGACCGTTCCGTCAAGGGACCCTTTATTCCGATTTGCCGGCACCAGTTGTCCTGTGATAGCATGAGATTAACCATCGGCTATATGCGTGATAAGTTGGACGTAACATACCTGCATATGACCAACTGGATGCCCAGATGTCGCTCGAGCTAGCTTTGACCGCGTGGATCCGATTTCCGTCATAATTGCCAGACGGCCCAGCAGTATAATAACTGATGACGCTTCAGTATATAGCGATATTGATTCACAGATAAATCACTCACATATACCAGCTGCCTGATACCTGGTGAATCTCGGGAGCCCCTTGAGAGAAGCCTTAGCCCCAGTTGCTGCCGCCAAACAGAAAGTTACGTACACATATTACAGCATCGAGCAGCAGTCGAATCCGTCCATACGACCTTTGGCTGAGCAGACTTTAGTCCAGCCATTGTCTTTGTGTATATGAGCGTTAGCACTATCAAAATCAATCGTAAGATGCACTGACGGTTGCACGACTAATTTGAAGATTCGACCACGTTGTGGCTGTAAGGTATTTATCAGTTCCTAGTATTACAGATAAAGCAAATAATGAGTTAATGACGACCTACACATTAAGTAATAGTAGCCGTTTGAATACACCTGTATCAAGACATTTAGCAATCACCACGAGGTCATAACGGACAACAAGTTACCATGAATGGATCGGATCCGTTTGGGTTTTTAAGAGGGTTTGTGAATGTAGCGTTGGAACTTCCTCCACCTCCGCCTCCGCCTCCACCGCTAGTTCCAGGTAAGCACTGCGAGTAGTACTCATTCGAGTAAGTACAGACAGAGCCAGAATCGCAAACGGTAGATCCCTGTCAAATAAGGCAACATGCTCGTTAGTGAGCAGTTCTGTTGACCCGTGACAATTGCAGAGTTCGTACTGTGTATCCAATACCGCCACACTGTCCGTAGACCGCAACAGCACGTGTGAACGGAGACAAGCATGCAACAACCACCGCAAAAGCAGCGAAAGGTCTACCCAGAGAGAACATGGTTGCGATTGCAGCCTAAAGTGATTTCAAGTAGATGAATTTCAGAAAAAACCTAGAAGAGTTGATAGTGCAAACAGCTGGTGAAGGAAGTGCCTGTTAGACTTGTGCCTTTTATATCAGCGGGTGAATTGGATGCGGCTAGTAGCAAAGGGTTGCGGTGAATAGCCGGTTTGGCCTCTGGAGATACTCCTCACCCTATGACCTTTGAGCAGGGAAGTGAGATTTCCCAAAATGGTCAATATATTAGGATTCGGAACCGTGTAATTATCGTAGTTTTTGTCCTATCTATCGGTTGGTCGGAGCATTGCCTTGATATAGCTGGTAGCCACTTTAGGTAGCCGATACATGAGATCATCGCATCGAATGAACACAAGGCAAGAACTAGGTAAAATGAATATGCGGAAATTGCTCCGAACTGGCAGCGCAGACAAACCGACGAATAGGATGATTTTTCTTCCTAAACATCAACCAATCTGAGCGCCGCGTTGAGTCCAATTATAGATACTGGGGCATATAGTGAAAATAAAAAAAAACTTTAGAAATGTAATAAACTCGAGAAGGTTATCATGGGTTGAAAAAGTACGTGCCCTTCTTGTTTACGTACCTCACTACTGGCGTGCATACCGTTTGGATTGCACCGATAGTATGCTATGCGGCTGGAGAGAGATTATAGCCAATTTAGCCGAGCTTGAATAGATAATGAGATGATGGCAAACGGCTACATGCTGGCGGTACGTGGGTAGCAATAATAAGCAAGGGTCGAGCATTATTCACTATCGTAGAAGAAGGTTAAACGTTAGCCCAGGGCGTCAACTAATGTGAGAACGCTGGCGCTGATCCATAAGGTGATCGCGTGAGTGGTTACTATTCCATTAGGACAATCTGCCGGATGATGCTCGGATCGGCTAGTGGCGCTTGTGATCAGTCTCAACGAGCTCTTGGCCCTTTGGGAGAACAAATCCGATTCCATGAGCTTACCCCTACCAATTAGCCAGAACCATCATGCGCCGGGGCTTCTACATAGTCAAGCAAACGACTCCCAGGCTAGTCTATAGACGTCAATCTGATTAGAAGAAGGTGCTGTGAAATATCTAAGCGCCAGACTGATAAGATCCATGCTTGCTCAACCTTGCTCACGATCTCCGTTACGTTACAATTTGTCGATTCTCTTACCTACACACGACTGTCTGCTTTATAAATCCTGCAATGTCCATTGAAGCGCGACTTCAAACTGCATCTACAGCATACCAAAAACTTCAAGACGGTTAGCTGGGCTTCGGCTTCTCCATTCCTTAAGGTGCCCATACAACTGAATGTCGGCCTCTGATCCGCAGATCTCCAGACAGCCGTGGAGTCTCGGCAGAGACTAGATGCACAGTTGAATGAGAACGAGTTGGTGAAAAAGGTATGCGCTGGTGTGTTCCCTGTGCGCGAATCTAAGAGATCCGGCTTATCCATCGAGGAATTCGCAACTCTCAAATCTCACAACACTGTATACAAGCTCGTCGGACCGGTTCTGGTGAAACAAGACCAAGAAGAGGCCAAAAGCAACGTCAACAAGCGGCTCGAGTATATCCGGGGAGAGATGTAAGTTTATTTGCACTTGGTCCTTGAGGTTGATGTGGCCAATAAATTTCAAGATCGCGAGTAGAGACACAGATCAGCGACTTTACCAAAAAATCAGAAAAATCGAAAAACGAGATTGTGACAATTCAAGCGGTGATGCAAGCAAAGGCGCAGAAAGCGGAAGAGGGCGTTGCAGTGTAACGATCATTTACCATTCAAACGCATGTTTGCATGAACGTCAAATAACATACTTGAAACTCAACCATACGCCTCAATAGATGCCTTTCCAGGTACAAGTTATCACTTCGGGCAATTCAAAATTGTTCTGTAAGCGCAGTCTGCAGCGCCCATGGTGTGCATCACATTTTATTCTATGTTATCCATGGTTTAGTGCGAGGCATGTGCCGATAAAGAACGATCACAAAAGCAAGCTCAGACTACATTTATCTAACCCCCGCCTTACCTTCCTACACGCTTGCCTGGCTTGGCCCTCGAATATCCAGCGCCGCGCCGTGAAAGCCGAAGTCACCTTCCCAACTTGCAACCCAAGGATAGTTTTCGTCAATACCACGAAGGTCTCAGCGTATTTTTTAAGCCAAGAGTGGATATATCTGCCTATGGGCCGCTACACCAAACTTCAGGTACTATCAGGTTCCCTAACTTGGCGTGTCAAAACATAGGCAAGGTTGCCGAACGCGGGCGGAGCAAGAGCAGTCAAAGACTAGTGGGCAGATAACACAAAAAACCGCTTTTCCTTCGTCAGAGAATGGGATGTGTGACTCCGGAATGTGTGACGGTACTTTCATATCTAGTGATGATAGAAACTGGACGAAAAGAACCGTAGTGATCAAGGTTTTGAGAGATTTAGGTATAGCTACCGGCCCGGTCCAACTTGCAACCAGTAACCCTCGGGCCTAACCGCCCGAATTTGGATCCGATTTCGCTTCCGTGACGCACCTTGAACCTGACCGTCATCTTCGTGATGCAGAACCAGGCTCAGCAGAGGTGATTCGCTCATTACGTAGCCTTCTACGGCCCGCTAAACTCGCATCGCATCTCTTTTAGCACGCGTGTTCGCCTGAGGATCAAGTGTTCGCTGCCCCCCAACCGTTGTTTGGCTCCCTTCCTAACACTCTTCATTTCACAGCGCTCGAGATTGTACTCAAAGCAGCTTCAAAATATCCAATCAACCTCAAGCTGTTGTCCGACGGAAGGCTTCTATGCAATACGAAGGCTATTGACAAAGATCAAGCGCTCCGCTGGGAGGACCTCAACCCAATGTAAGCGCTAACCACGTTCCCAGTCTGTACGGTACTAAGATCTCCGATAGAGATGGGAACATGAGTGGATCGATAGAGATTAGAGTGTATGAGCTGCACTGGCATGGAAAGAAACGAGAGCGAATAGGGTCTATCAGCCTCCAAGTGCCTGAAATAGTTCGGTCTCAGTCAGGCATCACCGGTAAGCAAACTCATGCATATTGACCCGAATTTCTTTAAGGAATACCTACTAACATTATGCTCTAGCTCACGGTGTGCCCAGCAGCGGACTATCTTCCATATCTATGGCTTTGGAGTCGGTTGGTGAAGTAAGTGATTCCCCAGCCTATTCTACGTGCGCTCACTGCGTGCATCACAATACAGAGCCGCATTAGGGCTCAAGCCGCACAGGAGGTAGCAACGAAAGTGGTGGATATGTCCCCGAAAATATTAGATAGTATGAGGCAGACTCAAGGTGCAGTAAATACCATCCTGAACGTCTCGCAAAACATACCAGAAGTCAGTATCCGCAGTTCATGCCAACTAGTGTTTTGGAGCTGATCGCAGCTCGTACAGGTCGAGTCCGTCGTCGAAGTGTGCAAGAAGGCACGGGAGGTACGCAACCAATGCATAATCATATGTGTAATTCTGGGGACGCACTATGTCTGACCAACCGGTTTGCGGCAGATTATGAACGAGCGAGTTTACTGTGACGCTCTAGTCACTAGGTTAGTAATTGAGGTGGGAGACGTATTGCAACATGTTGGTGCGATCGAGAACCATGCCAAAATAGCGAAGCTTCGAGATACGATAAAAGAGTTATTACGACTGGTGGAAGACGCATCACGGTTTGTGATAGAGTACAAGTCTGATGGCGCTGCAGGTACGATGGGTATATGTGACGAACCCAAAGCATACATTCACCAAATATTTCGTCGTAGTTCGAACAGTTCGCGCATTTGTGTATCAAGTGCTCAAGATCAAGTGGACAAGTTCACCGACAGGTTCAGAAGCCTAAAAAAGGACTTCAGTTTTGGGATGACAACGCAAGTTACCCAGAGAGTCGAAAAGCTACTAGATGATGGTACGTAAGTTAAGGAGAACGCTCAGATTGGGCACTGATGGGGCGGCTTGTAGCGGATCGAGCGCTTCTGGAGAAGCTCATTGTCTCTGGTGCGAGTTACGATCTCAGCCGGTGTTGCTTGGACGGCACAAGGATAGAGATACTCAAAGCTATTCGTGACTGGGCACTCATCACTACTAGTTCCGCCCCCCTTTTTTGGCTGTATGGACCCGCTGGGTGTGGCAAGAGCTCAATCGCAACTTCGATATCTGACTCATTACAGGAGGCTAATGCTCTTGCTGGTAGCTTCTTCTGCAAACGTGACAACGAGCATCTCCGCAAGCCTGAAAATGTGATATCTCATCTAGCTGTATCTCTAGCCTTCAAGTGCCCCCTTTATGGAGAAAAACTCCTGGAGGTACTACGAAAGGACCCAACCCTCGCTCATTCCCCCACAAGAACTCGATTTGTTGGGCTGATGGTAGAGCCTCTTGCGGCATTTAGTGCACGTTCTAGCTTCGATAACGTCGTGCTCGTCGTGGACGCTATCGACGAGAGCGGCTCTGCAGAAAATCGAACCGAGCTTGTGGAGTGCTTGTTGGAGCTATCACGCCTCGTGAAGTGGCTTAAGGTGCTAGTGACGAGTAGACCAAACCAGGAGATCCGGGTTCTACTTGACTCAGCAAAAGAGCACATCGAACAGCGGAACCTATTCGCGGTGGATGAAGCAAGCGTATCACGAGACATAAAGGCGTACATTCAAAGCCGCATGAACGCTATTGCGATTGACGCGGCTGATCGAGGGCAGTGGCCGGATGATCAAGATATTGACCGCCTACGCGCGGCGTCCAATAAACTCTTTATATGGGCCCGTACCGCGTGCAACCTCATCCAACAGAGCTTCGATCCAGAAATAACTCTAAAGCAAATTCTTGGCGGTCAACGATCTAGCGACGAAAAGAAAGCACTTGGTCTCATATATACGACAGCTCTAAACGAAGGACTTGGCGCGACTCGAAACGATACGAAAATCGTTCAGCTATGCGTTGGTGCAATCGTTCTCACCGCGTCACGACGGCCGCTCCCAGATTCCGCGCTTGCCATGATGCTATCCAAACATATCAAGCCGTCCGTATTATCTCGGGTGATCAACCGCCTAGGATCGGTGCTCTACAGGGATGATCAAAGTGCCGTACGAGTACTGCATCAATCCTTCAGCGATTACATGGCGGAAGCAGACTGCCCTGAACACTACAGGATCGACCCTAATGCGCTGAACGCGGAGCTTACGACCTCGTGCTTGGAGGTTATGTTGCGAGGTCTCAAGTTCAATATCTGTAACCTTGAAGACTCATGCGTTATGAACCGTGACGTGGTCGACCTGCAAACTCGGATCGAGACGAATATCTGCCCAGAACTTATGTATAGCTGCGCATACTGGATAACCCATCTTGTAGTCTCGCCCTTCACTGTAGCGGCAGAGGGCACCAAGTTATTAGAAGGTCTTCTAGACGAGCTTTTAAATGGCCCGCATCTGTTGTACTGGATCGAGGTTCTAAGCTTAACCAACGATCTTCGTGCGATCACGGAGGGCATGGCCTTGATGATAGAGTGGAGTGATGTAGGTTCAGTAAAACATCATCCTAGCTACGTCGACTAATTACTGCTAGTGCAGATCTCCAATATTCCCAAATACGCGAAGCTTGCGTCGGAGGTATATCGTTTCGTGTTTGCTGCGTGGGAAGTCATATCAGCAAACACACCCCACCTCTATGTGTCGGCGTTTCCGTTTGGTGCGGTTAACTATGCGGTATTTGAGGCGTTGAAGTCCCATTTTCCAAATACATTATCGGTAACGAACGGCATGAACCTATGGAACACTCGATGCTTGCGCACGATTTCAGCTCAAGGGGCGATCAACAGTACATCAGTCTCCCCCGACGGCCATTGTATTGCTGCTGGGACTGAAGATGGGACCGTGCAAATTTGGGACGTACGGACGGGCGAAGTGGTTTGCGGCCCACTTCGAGACCCAGCTCCATGCCTATTTGAAGACCTACAACAAGACCCACCTACGGGTCTTGTTTACTCAGTAACATCAGTTGCATTTTCTCCGGCTGACAACCACCGCATCGCTTTTGGCTCCACGGACTGGACGGTGCGAATCTGGGATATACAGGCGCCATACAATGTCTCGCTCAAGCGGCTTAGGGGTCACTACGGCATCGTGACCTCGGTCACCTTCTCTTCTGATGGTCGGAGGATTATATCCGGCTCTGCGGACAAAACGGTGCGAGTTTGGGATGCTGGCGCTGATAATACGCTGCTCCACACCCTTCGAGGTCATACTAGGCTTGTGACATCTGTTGCATGCTCTCCCAACGGACGATGGGTCATCTCTGGCTCTCGAGATAACACAGTTCGCATTTGGGAAACGCAAGCGAGCTACTCGCACTCAGAACCACTTGAAGGGCATTCTGACTATGTGATGTGCGTTGCGTTCTCTTCGGACAGTCAACGCATAATATCTGGTTCTAGAGACAAGACCGTGCTTGTTTGGGACGTAAACACACGTCGGTCGCTCCTCCGCCCGCTTCGCGAGCATTCTAAAACCGTGACATCTGCTGCGTTTTCACTGGATGGGCGACTTCTTATATCGGGTTCCGAAGACAAGACAGTGCGCATCTGGGATGCGCGCACAGGCACCAAGATCTCAGATCCCTTTCAAGAACACGAAGACTCGATAACATCTGTTTCGTGCAACACATTTGATGGTCGACTTATTATATCTAGTTCTCGGGATCGAACAATCAGGGTTTGGGACATTCGTGTCGATACTGGTTCTATGCTCGATAACCAACTGTGTATTAAAGGTCATTCCGACGCCGTGACGGCCGTCGCTTTCTCTTCAGACGGTCGACGCATCGCTTCTGGTTCCCGAGATACTACAATACGAATTTGGGACGCATATACAGGTGCTGCGCTCACTGACCTGATTCACTGCCCTGCCGACTCGGAGATAACGTTTATTGCATTTACCTCTAATGACCAACATGTCGTTTGTGGCTCAGAGGATTTCGACGAGCAAGTATGGGCCTGTGATTTACAGACCGGTGGTTGGACTCTAAACTCACCCCTAGGTCGACATCCAAGCTGGGCAACAGATATCGCATTCCATCTTGTTCGCCTGGATCACTATTCTCATAATCTACGCCACCTTGTCCCTGGCTTCAAATCCCAAGCGTTACATCACGGTATCGATACTGGCCCGGCATTAGCAGTAGTCGACCATGCTTTCCCCCATGAACTATACATCAATATGCTCCCACCTGAGAAACAAGGTCAAACAACGATCTATAAACTTACCAACTCATTAGCTATGTATCAGGACGAGGGAGTCGTGTCCCGCGCAGCCTTCTCCTCCAATAGAATGTTTCTGGCTACCGCCGGAAACAATGTGCCCGCGACGCTCTGGATGAAAGTAGACGATTATGGTTCTGACATGTGCTTCCGTTATTCCCCGCGCTACCCTTGGGCCGAAATTTCGCTTACTGCTGCCTCCGTTGCATTTTCACCCGACAGCCGAAGCCTCCTCTTAGGTCGTCCCGATTATGAGCTCCCGGACCAGACAAAACCATGTGGAATCTCACTTTGATGACCGATATCTTGATTGCTCAGTGATTTCTAGTGAAAACCAGTGAAAATCGCGTGATTTCCAGTGATTTCACTGGTGAAGCGCTTGCCACTGCGATCACGTGAATTCACGTGAATTCATTGGAATCGTGACTAAAATTTCAGTGATTTTGAGTGAATCTCAGTGAATTCACTCACTGAGACAAATATGATTCCAACGATAGAAGTTCATTCACTCATATGTGCTAATTTGTTTTCTTCTTCACCCAATATAACTAGTGAATGACCGGAACCAGAGTCTTGATGAGTAGGAGTGTTAGGGGGTCTCATCATATGCGTAGTAGCATTATATGGCCTGACGTTCCACCCCCTGAGGCTCTGCAGCCCAACGTCCAGCTTTTAGGTAAATCTCATCGTTTGGCGGTGAGCCCTCTACTTATGTGTGCGAGTGCGTCTACCTCTTCATTGTCGTTCTGTTTGCCGCCGCGGAATTTTGCTGGTACTAAGGGTCCGCTTCAATCTATGCCATACGAGCGACAATACCGGCAACTATTGTCAGAGGTGTGAGGGCAACACACTCCGCGCGCACAAAACAATAGTACCATACTGTGCTCACGGATGAAACCGTTGCACATTTAAGTAGAGTCAAGTGTGCTATTATTGTACATTGCCCGGCGCACGAACGCTGGCCGCACGAGTGATAATACTGACAACTATTGTCAGACGCTAGAGAACAAGGCGCTCCGCCGGCGCGATATAATAATACCGTAGTCCACTCACAAATGAAACCGCCGGGTATTCCGGCGCCATCAAATTATTGTCGTCGCTAGACTTGGGGCAGGGCTCGGGCGCCAGGGAAGCAATAATACCGGACGCGTATTATCGCACACTTGAGCCGGTCGCTCTGCCCACCATAATAATAAATGCTGGGATATTATCCCACAGCCTGGCCTCGCCCCAGCGATGACAATTCGACAAGGCTCGTCCCTGCGTGAGCGGACGAGCACCAAACGCTCAGCCGCTCCAGTACACCCCCCACGTCCCCGACGGCTCACCCTCGTCTCACCGGATTTTCACCGCGTGAACTACAAACGCCAGCCAGCCGGCGCGAAAATACTATAGAATACCCGTGTCAATACAACGAGTACTCTAGTAGTACTTAGCTTCTTAGCTCGAGCTGTTAAGCTCGTAAGTGAGGTATAGATGACCTGAATATTGTGAGCTCCTACAGAGCTGTTTATATACACGAGAGAACAGAATGTACACGTATTAACACATCATCTACTACGTGTATATGCACGTAGTGATATACATATAAAGCAATCCGACACGATACAGGTACGTGTCTTACATTTCCGAGTCAGTCGATTCGAGTCAATCACTTGCTTACTAATACACCGTAACAAATACCTGTCGCGGCTCAGAGTAATGTCTTCAGCACGACGGGGCCGTCCCGCCTGGGCCGGCCAGTGGATAGGATGTATGCGCGGGGTATCATTATCATCGGGCACGCGCGGAGACTGAGAATGATAACGCTCGGGGCTGACGCATAGATATGTTATTCGAACGTGTACGTACACGCCTGGTGGCAAAGGTTATCTAATATAGCGCTAGTGTATCGTGGCGGTACACTATTATCGTCGTCGCCGTTCTGCCAGCCGGTCGGGGGCGACGCTATGATAATAGCGGCCGGCCTAATCAAGGTTAGCATGCGTCAGAACAGGCGCTGGTGGTCCAGCCCCGTAAGCGTAGCGCCGAGCGCTACGCCACTATCCTCACGCTTTGGCGCGGTATTATTGTCGAAGTGTCGCGGTTAATGTCGTAGGGTGGGATCCGGGGGTCGGTTATATGATAATACCGCCCCACGGCGATGGTTACAGCTCGTGTATGCGCTTTGTAATAGGTCAGACTGCATTCGGTAACGAGACGGGGGAAAGTGTATTGTCATACCTCGTGTCTCCATACTATCATCGTTGGGCCGCAGCGTAACTGCTCCGAAAGCAGAGCAGCGATAATATGGCGGGTGTGCGCAGTGCTATATACGCTTGCAATAGGTCGATTCGCATTCAGTAATTGGTCGGGGGAAGGGGTATTATCATACCTTGGGCCGAAGCGTCATTATCGTCGGGCCGTATCGCAGTTGCACCTGTGACAGAGCGACAACAATACAGCCGTTTTTAGGTTGAGCGCGGGACAAGATGCATCCTGGGAAGAGGCACTGCGAGCACGAGTTGCGCACAAACAACATAGCTACTGAGCAATGGGCGAGAACTCAAAGCGCTCATGCGCCTCTCGGCAAATCTCCTCCCTCGCCCGAGGTCTCGCCCAAGAGCAAGACGAGGCTGATGTCGACTGGTTCAGACAATACGACGATGCCTGCCGAGGTCATTCGTCGCGCATGGGCGAATCACCTCAAGAGCGAGTGGGGGCACCGAGGCACCCACGAATAGGAGCATTTGTTTGGCCCTCTCTCGGATCCACCGCCCTCAGCGCACTCTCCCGCCGGGTCCTGCCCGTCCTATAACGCTCAGCCCGGCCTCAACCCGTGGTATTCCTACTCCCAACGGTGCCGCCCCGCCTCGAGCGAGAACATCGCAGCTGCGGCGCGGGACCCAGCACGCCCACATGCTGAGGAGATGCGTCGGTATCAGAAACACATCGAGGAGACCTAGTACCGGGGGAGACAAGCCGCGCATGAAGTGAAGAAGCCGCGGCTGCGCGCAAAGCATTTGAAGAGGAGCGCCAACGCTTGGACGAGTGGAGACGTAAAGCCGAGCAAGAGAAGCCCGAGCACGAGGCGCAGGTAAACGTTACTACTTGGCCGCGGTGTGAGCGGCAATGGACGGACGAACCTGATACATGGTGGTATTGTCGAGGACGTCAGGTGAGTTTGTGTCAATCCTTTGGGGGTTGATATTAAACGGCTTTGGTTCAGCTCACGTTTTACGACCGGTTGCGGTGCCCGCTCGCTCGTTTGACAAGCTCTAGGCGGGCGCGATTGAGCGATTCTTGTTTTCATTGTACCGTTCGACCAGGACGCCAACGTTCCACCCGATATTACATGCTCAAGTATGAGATGATAATTCAGGGACGAGAACCGACGAGCATACCACATGATTCGTTTAGTTCTACACCTGCCTCTTTTGGTTCATTGGCGCCTCTACGATGCTGGTGAGTTCGGCACTAACTGTTTGTGTGTGATTTCGACACGATTTGAGATGGAAAGTACATAAAATAGAGTTGTAATTATGATTTAATGTAATTACTCACCCAGCTTCAGAATCGAGATATCTACTTTCGGTATCGAAACTGATTAAGAAGGCGAACGCAGCTATAATGTTATCTTTTGCCCGGGCTTGTAGTCCACGTTAGCCCGAAAGGTTTCAAAAGACCCCGTAAACTCTCTACATGTGGCATGCTCCCAAATGAGTGAAATAAAGTGAATTCACTGAGCAGAGGCATAGTTTATATCCGGGAATTCACGCAAATTCACGTGAACTCACGTGAAGGACAACTAACTTGCTCAGTGAATTTGAGTGAGCAGTCACTGAAAATCATTGATATTCACTCGTGGCAATGCATATTTTGGCTAGTGAATTCCTTGAGAATCACTGATTCACCCAAAGGTTGGCAAAAGCCAGTGATTTCACTCATATACATGTGGGAATCACTGATATTCCCTCAAAATCACTCACTTCTCGTGACTTAGCGGGAATTCACTGAGAACAAGTATTTCAAATCCTTTTGTCCGGTACGGCCTCTCATACCCGATGGAACAATGTTGATTAGAAAACTGCTAGAAGGCAGCAGGACGCTCCGGGGGGAAAACGAGCTTGTCCGAGTAGATGCTAAAGGTGGTTCCGCCAAAGTGACGTGGGTTGAACTCTCGCCTGAGACACAACGCGTAGTGCACTCCTACAGCCCCAATCAAAAGATAATGCAGATATGGGACATGCAACGCTCAGAATTCAATGTAAATGAACCTTTACAGAACGCTGTAAGGTTAGTTATGCTTCGCCATCCATTTGCTCTCACACTCGCCATACTGAGGATATTGACTGATTTTTTCTACATCAGGGTCTTCAGTGCAGACCTCGTTAATTTATTGCAGGAGAACTGGGTCTGGAATCAAGCAGGAGAGCGCCTTTTCTGGCTGCCTCCAGCCTATCAACAACCGGATGACATAGTGATCAGCAATGAACTTGAGCCTGTAGTCTTGGATCTGTCAACGCTCAAGGTCAGGAAAGATTGGGTTGATGTCATGGGTTCACGGTCGCCGGCTTAACCTATGATATCCTGCCCACCGGTCGTGATATTGGAACTCAAGAACTTATCGATATGGAGATACGTTATATATATATTTAATGTCGCTACTACTCTTGGTTCATTTCAAGAGCTTAAAGGCGCCAAAGACGCTTTGGCATTTGTCCAAAATTGCTGATCCGCTAGCTTGAAACACAGCATACACTAGCAGCTTAGAGCCTCTGCAGGACGGTCTTGTAGGGTACATAATCTAATGAAGGGCAAATGGCTGACACCCTCCTTCAGACGTTATCATTCCAGGATTCCAGGCAATTCGAGTGTGTTCCAAAGTAAATTTAAGTAAATGAGATCAGCACTGCCACGTGATGGTATGTAAACACGATGATCCAACGTCGATCACACCTCGTCTCCACAACCACCACCTGCCGCCACTCGACCATGTCTGATCAACCTGCCGCCACCGCTGCTGCCGACGAGGTTACGCTCAACATCAAAGGTGATCCTACTGTATACAAGTAGGATAATGCTTACTTATATGTGATACTAGGACCAAGCGAGCTCAAACTGAGCATCACCATCGCACCATCCAAGACAGTCCTAAACCTCAAACAAGCGATTGCCGAAAAGAGCGATGTCTCAGCAGACAGACAACGACTAATCTACTCGGGTATCTACCTCCTCATTGCTCTCCCCCTCAACCCACCCTAATTCACACCCTCGCTTAACCTCCAGGCCGCGTCCTCAAAGACGAAGACACGCTCTCGACATACAAAGTCCAAAACGCGCACACCGTACACATGGTCAAAGGCGCGCCCAAGCCCAACGCTTCGTCTGCTTCGGCTCCGGCCCAAACTCTGCCGAGCATGCAGACCGGCCAAACATCGACCGAGACGTTGCTCAACGGCCCACGCGGACATGGAGCGTTGGCGGGACTGAACATGGCTGATTTATTTGGTGGAGCGAACCCGACGGATCCTAACATGGTACGTCTTATCTTTCGTTCTCACTTTTGTTAATTTAACAGCTAATTTAATGATTAAAAACGATAATAAAGATGCAAAACATGCTCTCCTCTCCCCAATTCATGGAACAAATGTCGCGAATGATGTCCGATCCAGGTCTGATGGACACACTCATGGCCCAATCTCCCCAGTTCCAACAGATGGAACCTCAACTGCGCGCGACGCTCCAATCTCCCGAGTTTAGGAACATGATGTCGAACCCGGACACGTTACGGAATATGATGCAGATGACGGCTGCGCTGAGGCAAGCTGGCGTCGATCCGATGGGCGGGATGGGAGGTATGGGTGGGGTGGGAGGGTTAGGTGGAATGGGTGGAATGGGCGGGATGGGCGGACTTGGGTTCCCGCCGTTTGGTGGATTCGGAGGTGTCGGAGGTGGGGCTGGGGCTGGTGCCGGGGCGAGAGGTGCGAACCCTGCTCAGAGCGCCAACTTGTTCGATCAAGCTGCTACGGGCGCGACAACGGCTGCTACACCTACCACTGGAACTGGCACCTGCGCGACTGCCAACCCTACTTCTCCCACTGGAATGAATCCGACCTCGCCGGGTGCAGGGGGATTCGGCGGAGGGAATCCGTTCGGGATGATTGACCCGGCGTTGATTCAACCGGTTAGTAATTTGTGTTGTTTTTTTATTCCCCGTACAACACCCGCCCTTTGTCATCCTTTTGATCCATGTTAACCGCTTGAGTGTAGTTACTCGGCGGATAAGGCGGCCTAGGCTCCCGAGGGACAACAGCTGGCGGAAACCCCTTTGCGGTATTCGGAGGGATCGGCGCCCCACCACCGCCTCCAGCAGTCCCTCGGCCAATCGCAGAACGATTCCAGGCTCGATCGTCATCCATCTTGACTTTGAACCAGAGAGCTCATTTATTTGTTCACCATCAGAACCACGCCAGACTGATAGAATCTCAGGCTTGCCCAGCTTCGATCATAATCTAGACCACGGTTACCATTCGTCAAGTTCGCTGATCACCACACGACTACCTGCTACAAACATTCCGTGACGTCCGTTGAACCGGGATTTCAAACTGCATCTACAACATACCAAAACTCTAGGACGGTCGACTGGGCTTTCTCTCCGTTTCTCAAGGCACACATTGAACTGAATATGAGCCTCTACTCCGTAGATCCCCAAACAGCCGTGGCAGAGACTACAGATGCCCAGTTGAATGAGAACGAGTTGATGAAAAAAGTATGTGGTGGCATCGTTCCTATACGCGAATTCCAAGCGATCTAGTTTATTCGTACAGGAATTCACAACTCTTAAGTCCTACAACACGGTACTCAAACTCGTTGGATTGGATCCGGTCACTTCTAATACCTGAGCAGGAGCAGGTTTTTTCGTATTGAGTTAGGTACAAGCTACGACTGCTGTCCGAAGATGGAGAGACGCTGAGCCGACGAACAATGGCGGCAGCTCGAGTGGGACGGTTACAAATACAGGCTGGGTCATTAACGTAAAAGTTGTTGCCTGTATCGGCGAGGTGCGTGTGGTCCCATGTCTCACCTGTTTGTCACTATTCCATCGAATCAATCTCCTCGACAAGACTCGGGCGCACCTCCGATTTATCAACAGCTCTGTGGAATGAGAAAACCCCGAATCCATGTACTCGATTTTATTGGAGGGCCACGTAGATTTGGTCTGGAATTGCAGGTAGTTGCAAAATCCGCGAAGCGCTAGCCTCCCCTGTCCACCCGAAACGACCTGCTTCAGGTCAAATTTGCCTGACGCTTTGAAATCTAGACCTGAATTTTTGGGTTTCCTTTTCCACAGAAAGGAGCATTATTGCTTCCATCGATTTGGCCCACCCTCGCGACGTTCCAGTAGCATTGTATCAGTTTATGTCAAGATATTGGCAGTGAATAGACATCGAATAGACAAACCATCACGACAGGAGTGGGTGCTCGGTCGAGTTGGAGTGGTGGTTGTAGCTCGGGCGAAGGAAGAGACACAGCGCTTGCGCGGGATAGCCTCCGTTTTGTCATCTAAGCGCCGTGGTGAGTATATGCGTCTAATCCACGTCGAAATGTGAGATACGGGCCGAACGTTTGAGGCCGAAGAATCTAAGACTCTAATACGAGATGAGTACTTATGAAGCAACTAAAATGTTATCCGGAATGATTGCGACACACGGTCTGAACGCGCATCTTCTGGGTGTCATGACGCTGGGGGAGACCGTATCGTTTTACTCTATATACATGATCTGATGCCCGAACGAACGTACACGAGGCGACGGGCAACCATGAAAGGTTTCCCTAAACAACTCAGAAATATGAGGTTTACGTAACGCTCCTGTTCTCAGAACTTCATCTAGCTGGAGTCGTAGACCTTCAACGGTGAACTGCGTGCAACCTGAAGTGTATATAACCGGTTGTGGGCAAATAGCTTACCCAAGCCTCCCGCAAACAATGCGATCAAAACGAGGAAATCGAGTCGTGGGAACTGGTAGTAAAATCAAATGTGTTACTCGAACGGTTGAGTCCAGTTCAGCCTAAGACTCGGGTCGTCGTACGACCGGCGAGACCTGGTACTTTAGGTTCTGTCTGTCTATCTCTGTTACAAAAGGAACCGACATCGATTCTCCTCTCCTCGCGGCAGAGTCAACCCCACCCCCGCTCGTTCGCTCCGTTTGAGATTTCGTGAAAAGTTTTCCGGTTCAGGGGTAGAGACCTCGTATAGCGATAGCGGGTTTGACGAGTTTCACAATCGGGGAGCGTGCCGGAATAGAGAGGATAGCGATGTAGAATGTAACGGGCGTTCTAATAATTCTTGACCACTCGCCGAGAAGCAAGCGACAGCAAGGGATCTTTTCCGTACCTTATGATCGAGTTAGTCGAGTAGATCAACGAGACAAAAGGTGCTACACACCAGCGCAAGTTTCCAGCACCACCCGTCCATTCTTGGGCCTCTCCCCGCAAACACCGTTGCAGTATTCATCAGGGGATGGTGGGACACTCAATCTACGGGTAGTAATGGGAAGCTAGGCCATTAGGTCTGATAATACGCAATATGAGCATGGGAACCGTTGTCCGCATCAGAGGTCACGAAAAGTACCTATCTTGTTACCAATCCATCCCCGACCTATCACCAATCCACCCCCAGGTCAAGCGTGCAGCCCGTATCGCATCAAAACGTGCGCGGAGCAACGAACCGTCTATACGGCCTCCATCAGCTCAGCCGCGCCAACGGAGTAGTGATTAACGAAGTCAGGAACGCGCCTCGCTATAATACAACAAAGTCCGTCTACCCAGCCGACTCGCCTGGCTTTTCCATGACCGTCTTTTTACTAGCAGAGTTTGTTGCTATTTGTATGTATCGAGTGGTTGAGTTGTTGGGAGCCTGCCTTCTGTTCGGTTAGGCGAGAGCGTTGGTGGTGGTTGGGTGAAGAGTGACTCGGCGCTTGCGCGCAGAGTATTAGTCAGCAGGCTCTGACTCGGTAAACGCCATCATGGCAGATGGGCCGGCGCTGGTTCTTCCGATTGCTTCATCGCAAGCAACACGACTTCACTAATAGCTGGGCCAACAGGGCGAGAGATTCCAAGAAGACCCTTTGCTTTCGTTTATGGCGCGAGCATAACTATGATCACCCTTTACCAGTCCCGCCCTCCAGGTTTCTGAATCGTCGACTAAAACACAACTTCATGGGTCCCCCATGTTTGTGCACTATTTCTTCCTTGTTTTGACTTTCCGTCGTGTAGTTTGTGGCGTGTCCAGTCAACTCCGTGCCACTGCCAGGGAGCGCATCATGCGATCTAGCATAGCATTACCAAAGCCGGTGCAAGTGCTTCCAGAAGTTGACCGCACCATAGCTAACCCGCGCGGCGTTTACGGCCAAGATGAACAAAAGTCAATCATTCGCCGCCAAGCTGTCCACTGCTACCACCCTCATTGGCTAGTACCGCCGTTGGCTCGCATAAACTTCCTTCATCGACGATGCTTTCGAAGCTCAAGCGCAAATCCGGCCGTGTTAGAGATGCTCTCCGCCGTACGCTCCGATCTGCCCGGCCTGAGCCTCCGGTTATCTACTTGGAGTCTATGAGCTGGGATGAACTGGAAGCGCTCGTTCGCTCGCTAAACGACAAGCCTGGCGAGTTCAGCGAACTAACGTCCGCCATCGACCGACTCTCAGCTTGTGTGAAGATGTTTGATGTGAGGTTTTTGGGTGGGTACCAGGAATGTCCTTGAGGCTTACAGCATACTACTAGGCTCAGGCTCGTACTCGCCCCGAGTACTCACAACTAAGAATTGGGATGAACGAGCTATTTGCCCACCTGGCCCGTGATATAATTTCAGCACCGATCCTGCCATCACACGGAAGCCATGAGCGTATTAAACAGTTCGCCCGGTTAGTTTCCGATCTACAATGACCATGATGCTGTATTCAAGCATGATGATAGGAGTCTCGAACGTCAAATTGAACCGCTAATCGAATTGGAGAAAAGCTTGAACGCCGAAGAAGCTTTGGGTACAAACGACCTTGACGAGGTGTTGATGTGTTACCGCCGGATCCGAACCTTATCCGCGTTATTGTTGGTGAGCTTCACATCCTTAATATGCTATCGGCTGGCCCTAAGAGATCGTGGCAGCTGTCTGAAAATACAGCTATATGGAAAATCCATAATGTCGAAGAAATAGTAAGTACGGGTCGTTTAAGGCATCGGGGTTGGGGAGAATGACTCGATTTTGTAGGCTGCTAGGTTAGAGTCATTCCCACACACACCCGCAGCGTACTATCGATACTCAGGACCGGACGCTGTGCCCCGAAATGGATGTATGCCGGGAACGCGCGAAGCTGTGCTGCAGGAACTTCGTGACTGGGTGCACTACGGCAGGTCTCAAAACATACGTTGGCTGAACGGCACGAGTGGGGTAGGAAAAACGGCGGTGGCGTATAGCCTCTGCGACTATCTAGAGAGTACAGGAAAGCCATTCGCTTGCGTTTTTTGCTCTCGGCAGCATATAGCTTGTCGGGACGTCAACCAAATCCTTCCTACCATCTCATACCAGCTGGCTCACCAGTCCCTTCCGTTTCGATCCGCAATACTAAGCGAGTTGGAGCAAGGCCTTGATGTTTCTCACCTCCCGTTCGACGATCAGTTCAAGAAGCTCATAGCTACACCGCTGGGTCGAATCGGACATACGTTTATTAGTGACCCGGTCATAGTGATTGATGGGATTGAGGACTGTCAAGACAAGGATATGGTATACCGGCTGTTACGAGTTCTGGTGGAGCAGGTGTCTAAGCTGCCTATCAAGCTCTTGCTAAGCATTTCCCCCAGCCGGATAACGCACAAGTACATGCGCGGTACGCCGGGCGAGCGACACTGGTTCGAACTGCGTATCCATGAGCTTGATTGCACTGTTGCCCGAGCCGACATTAGGACGTATTTAGGGGCCAAACTTGAGGATCTGGCTTTATCTACGACCAAGCTGGAGCAGCTCTCTCAGCGATCTGGAGCTTCGTTTGTTTATGCAACCGCCCTTGTTCGATACCTGGGCGAGGCTAACTCTTCTGAGCATGTTGAACGACTGCAGCGGCTCCTTGAAATATCTGATCCGGTAAAACCTAACTGTCGTGACCCCGACGTTCGATATATACGCATAGTCCAAGCAATCCTTCACGGCGGAGCCTTAGAAGACTCAACAAGGGGTGAAATTCTTATGCTGCTTCGTACTGCGACTCACGAGGAAGCTCCGCCAACGCTAAATATTGCAGCTAGCATACTAGGACTAGACTTTACTCGGAATACGCAAATCGTTTTATCGCTGCTGTTGCCTGTTCTCTGCACGTCCGGCTCAGACGGATTGATGTTGTCGTTTGAAAAGGCGTTTGCGACCTATTTGCTGAGTCAGTCACATTTTGACAGGTTGTATCATAGCCCAGCGCAAGCCCACGCACAGCTTGCGCATGGGTGCTTCGATGTGATACAGTCGATGGAGCCGTTGTTCAATGTTTGCGACCTCGAGTCGTCGTACCTGACAGATCAAGAGGTTCCGTACCTTACGGAGAGGGTAACCGATGTAATATCACCCGGGCTTTTTTACGCATGTTTACACTGGGCAAAGCATTTGGAGCTCACAGATATGACTAAAGACCTCTACTCCCGGTTAGAGGTTTTCTTATCGACACGCCTGCTATTCTGGATGGAGGTACTAAATCTGAAGAAGTGCATATCTACGGGGGCTACACTCTTGTGTAGCATACATAAACGGCTGCAGGTATGTAAAGGTATGCGGTTCCGAAATTTGCTAACGTATGAAATCTAGCGATCGGAATTCTCAGCAAAGCTACTCAGTTTAGTTGAAGACGCTTGCGGGTTTGTCTCTCTCTGTTCCACCAGCCATGCTATTCTAGGCACGCCGCACATATATATCTCAGCCCTGCAGTTCTGGTCGCGTCGTGGACTGATCTTGGAATGTTACGGCAAGAGACTAAAAAGTCTCGTAAATACGACAGCAGATTGGCCAACAGGACAGGTGGAAGTCGACTCTACTACCAGCCAGGCTGTTGCTATTCGTCTGTCCGGGGTTTCAAATATAGTGCCTGGAGCTGAGCATGCCGACTCAGACAACTCAAATACTTGGCCAGTGGAGGATGTAGCTCAACCACTAGCAGGTCATACGTATGCCGTCCTCTCAGTTGCGTACTCCCCTGATGGGGCATGCCTTGTGTCTGGTTCTTATGACAATACCATCCGGATTTGGGATGCACGCTCTGGCAAACCTATAGGTCAGCCACTCAAAGGTCATACGGGATCGGTCAGATCAGTTGTATACTCTGCTGATGGCGCATACATCGCATCTGGCTCTTATGACAAGACCGTCCGGATCTGGGATGCACAAACTGGTAGACCCATAAGTCAGCCACTCACAGGTCATATAGGCTCTGTCTGGTCAGTCGCATGGTCTCCTGATGGTGTATACATGGTGTCCGGCTCCGACGACAACACCATTCGGATCTGGAATGTACGCACCGGCAAGCCTGTAGGTCAGCCCCTCACAGGTCACACACATTATGTGCAATCAGTTGCATTCTCCCCTGATGGTGCAAGCATTGTGTCTGGCTCTCAGGATAATACCGTCCGGATCTGGGATGCATGCGCTGGTATGCCTGTAGGTACGCCACTCACAGGCCACACCTCTTGGGTTTGGTCAGTAAAATACTCACCTGATGGCACATACATCGTATCTGGCTCTAATGACAAAACTATTCGGATCTGGCATGCACACAATGGAAAGTCTGTAGGCCAGCCCCTCACAGGTCACACGGCGGCGGTTTTGTCAGTTGCGTACTCTCCTCATGACGCATACATTGTCTCTGGTTCTAGTGACAAAAGCATCTGGATATGGGATGCACGTACCGGCGAGCCTATAGGTCAACCACTCACAGGTCACACAGCTTCGGTCTACTCAGTTGCATACTCGCCTGATGGCGCATACGTCGTATCCAGCTCATATGACCACTCAATCCATATCTGGTTTGCACCTACACGGCCTGAACCTACACCAGTCCAACCATTCCCGCCGTCCGGGCGCCTGGCCGCTCGATATCTTGCCCACCCTTTCCGGGCTGTCTCTCGATCCATAAGCCGGACTACCCACACTTCTCAATCAAATCATACCCACGAAGGTCATAGAATGCTGATACAGCAAGGTGCGCCACTTTTTCTCTCTCATTTACTCTGATGCTCTACGTCTCCGCGCCTAACGATGGACTCTTGCACCATCAGCTACGATTACCACTCCAATCACCGCCTCCCCACATGACTGGACGCTAAAAGAGGATGGCTGGGTGCTTGGTCCGAACCAGGAGCGACTCCTCTGGGTCCCGCTGGACTTACGGGACATACTTGCACCACCCCGCACCAGGGCAGTCATGTCCACGGAGCCGAGTATTGTCTTTGATTTCCGTGAGGCAAAGTTGGGACTCGAGTGGCAAGAGTGCTATAACTCGTCCTGAGCGAATGATTGGCTAGGTTCCGCGTTGTTGTAAATAGCTGATTTATTATCGCTCAGTAGACAGGCTGAGAATAAACAACTAACCATATGCCCCAGAATAGTGTATTCTATTATAAGTCCAATTATGAGCAGATGAACCAACGTGAGCTTCGCCTGATTCTATCTGCACAGCCGATTTCCAGGCCGAAATGCGCAGAACTGCGAGGCGACTCAAATACAGGCCATGGGCACACATTTCCTTCACGAGAGCAACAATCAACAACCACTAGAATCGAACCGGACTGCCTCTGCTCCGTCTCTGCTCTGGTTAGCCGTAATTGCTATTAGAGGTAACCGCTGAAGGCCGCCACCTGCTATATGGCCCCACCCGGTATAATCACTGCCACCTACTGCCGCTCACCACCAACCAGCTGCTCACCAACTCGTACTGTCTACCAGCCCGCTGGTCATCATTGTCAGGTGATTTCCCCAACGTTGGCTATACAAATACTACACAAGTCCAACTAGTTTGGCGATAGGCAATCTGCGGTACAAGTCCTTCTGCGGCGGTTAAGAAGAGTCTACTCGTTTTTACAAATTGATTCAGTTGGATATTGAATTTGGCACATCACATCGTGTTGGCAGTATGGTGTAGGACCCTGGTCATTTGGCACCGCAAAAACGTGCGGCGCCAACCGGGCTGTACACCTGTCAAACTACTCCCCTATTTCATGGGCCCTACTCATACATCGAGCTGGCTTAGAGCTCTGGAGTGAGTCGACTTCCCGACATATATAAAACTAATTCACTGCGATCCCAGTTCGTTATCCCAGCAAGCTCCCACATCTGATTGATACGTTGATGGATGCTCCCTGGCGTTATGCCCTGTCCGCAGCTAACTTCATTGCTGGTTTTCTTACATATGATCTAGATGGACGTCACCTCATCGACTTCAAACATCAGACAACAGGCCTGTTCCTACCATGGTGCGAGATCTGGGCCGATAGCATTCAGTTTAAATGTCTCCAGTACCGCAAATTACACCAAGGCGTTCGACATCAATTTGTTTGCCTCCGTAATCTACGCCTTAATCCAACTATGCCGCTTCCTGAAGACGATTCGGAAAAGGGTTATTTATGGGACTCCCTAGGGACGGGACTCGAAACGCTTATTTGCACTGTGGAACGAATGGCCGACCCTGACGCTCAAGTAACTGCCATAGTGCGGGCTAGTGCAGCCGACTATATCAATTTTTTTCGGCAAGGCTCTTACTTAGAGAAGAAGGAGCTCCATGATACCAGCGTCCTCCTCGAGATCACGTTTCCGGAATACGTCAACCTCTCACATGTTCTCGATATATGCTACCGAATTTCGTGTCATCCCAAAGCTTGCGACTTTACCCTTCAACAGTTCAATTCCAAATTCTTTTGCTCGAACATCATACTTGGTCTCCTACGCCCTCAGGCCAAATGGGATGTCGCACTCTCCGAGCAGTACGAAGCGATCATGTGTCAAGCGGTTGACGACTGGTTACAGCAACTAGTCGCCACAGAATCATCAACAAATTTAGCGCTCGTGGTTTCTAGTACTACTATCACTACTCCAGATAGCAGTTCAAACCCAAGCCTCTCATTGTCGCAGACCATCTCAGAGTGCTTCCGATCCCAGGACTCTCTTTGCGACTTCCAGCAGGGAGTTCGCTCTGCCCTGTGGACAAGTGAGCAAGAAGGCGCTCTCCGCGGTGTCATCAGCCAGATCCTGAACAAAGTGACTGATCGCACGACGAGTCTTGTTTCTAATGGGACCGGCGAATCATCGATTGAAGACTTGTTCCGGCGAGATCCCATCATACATCCTTTAGATGTGCCCCAGGACTGGCAGGAGGACATTCAAAGGGAGGACCACCACTCGTTCAAGACGCTTATAAACTCGGCAATGTGGCCGGTGCATGAGGCTACTTTGAAAGGTAGAGAGAAAGCTGTTTCGAGAGGCCAAGTGCGATCCAAACTTTCCACCGTGCAGAGGCCTCGATACTTGGAACCCGTTCTTAAGGCTCGATTGTTAGGTTTGAGGTGCAAGGCTGCTTGGAGGAGGGCGAGCGCGTCTACGGCTGACGACCAGACCCCCCTGCGCATATTGAACACTGTTTTGCGGATGCCAAGGCAGATTCATAATATTTCGAAAGTCTCGGGACCTTCTGTCTTAAATGTAGCCGCTGAGCTCGAGCAGCGAGCTACGGACAATAATCCTATGAAAATAGAGGGCGATGGGCCCCATCGACTGCAGCTTGTGGTCGACATGAACGCCGATTACTCTGGGCTCGAACCTCAAGTCGTTTCGCAGATCGAGCAGTCTATCAGGAATATGGTTCAGAATCATCCTGGTTACGATTCCGACACTTTGCGAATGGCGACCTTGCAGCTTCTGATGTGTCTGAGGAAACGGGGCGAAAATATTAAACTTCACCATGACCCTAAGCTAACCTGGCGTTTATGTCTTTGGTACTCGCTTGGATCCGGCATCACGAAATCGCTGGCCGAGGTTGTTGAAAACCGGTGTGCGAGTTCCGAGCCCAAGTATGAATGTCGCCAATTGATGGTACGTGGTTGTTTCAGACTGTCAGCGCGCTGCATATACTTATACAAGCTCCAGACCGTCAGTGCAAACAAGTTCCTTGTCCTCAGACACTGTCAGCTTAGCTATTCCCAAATACAAACATTCATTCTGGGTCGGATGAAGCCCGTTGGCGAAGTGTTCAAGAAAGACAAGCTTGGTTCTCTGGAGCTATGGAAAAAAGAGATCAAGACAGTGATGTCCACAATTTGGAATGACAAACGAACCTGGAAAGACGCTTTGGTGAACGGGACAGCTGATGAGTACGAGTGATTAAATAATGATTTCATTAGCAGACCACGGTACGGGTGCATTTTCCCTTGAGTTTATGAGATTCATTACCCTAGGACGTGGCCGGCATTGGCGTTCAAAGCCTAGTACCCGGCCCTCTTACTTTCCCATCTGTACGTTTTTAGCTATCGTTCAATGTTATCATTTTTGCTATATAACTACACGTGAAACCCAGAAATTATTGAGTGTTTACCTATATCTTTAATGCCGAAAGCAGCCTTGTCATTGCCGCTACTAGCGATGCGGCGTGACGCGTTGGTGCCTCCTGTTGTTATCGCGTGGGCTGTGTGCGTAAAGGGACTAGCGCAGGAGATCGCCCTCATAAAATTGCAAGCTCACCCTCTCTCTCCTGCTGCCAATCCCTGCTAGCGATGCCGCTTGCGAAAAAGGGTAAGCTAAGAACTCCTCGTGCTCCTCCACGAATCGAATCGATTCTGTGCTCTGGTTTGTGTTCCTATAAGCTATCGCCGCTAGCGAAAAGTAAGTACAATGTATGCGTATGCATCCAGTACTTACTTTGTTGCTAGACAATTGCTCGGGCTGCGCCTCCCGCACTCTAGTGAAATCCATCCGTAAATCACAGTTGGCGCAGAAAGCGCCTGGCTCGCATTCTGCCCGTGTGCCCGTGCCGGATCACAAAAACTATCAGTGGGTCTACTATGAAACAACCACGACTTACTGGGTCACTCGTGGGTTTCCCTCACCTGACCTGAAGGCGATTCCCGATCCGGGGTCCCCAACAACTTGGATCATAACAGTTGGATATTAAATAAAGTACCTGAAAGGAGCTCAAGACTGTATTGACACTTGTCCAAAACTGCTCTAGTGAGCCCAAACCACAGCATACGCCCACGGCTTAGAGGATCTCCAGCATTCTTTTTGTGTATTAAAAGATCTAGCTAACCTTGAACGGCTGACACCTCCTTTACACGTTATCATTCCAGGCAATTCGAGTTTGTTCCAGAGAAAGTAAATGAGATCAGCACAGCCACGTGATGGTATGTAAACACGATGATCCAACGTCGATCACACCTCATCTCCACAACCACCACCTACCGCCACTCTACCATGTCTGACCAACCTGCCGCCACCGCTGCCGTCGATGAAGTTACGCTTAACATCAAAGGTGACACCATTGTTTTTAAATTTGAATAATGCTCACTGGCAAATTACGTTTTAGGACCGAGCGAGCTCAAACTGAGCATCAGCATCGCACTATCCAAGACGGTCCTAAACCTCAAACAAGCGATCGCAGAAAAGAGTGATGTCTCAGCAGATAGACAACGACTGATCTACTCGGGTATATACCCTCTCCTCTCCCTCTCGGCTCTCAGCCCACCCACCCTAATTACCCTTGCTCACCCTACAGGCCGCGTCCTCAAAGACGAAGACACACTCTCGACATACAAAGTCCAAAACGGCCACACCGTACACATGGTCAAAGGCGCACCCAAGCCCAGTGCTTCGTCCGCTCCGGCTCCGGCCCAACCGTTGCCGAGTATGCAGACCGGACAGACTTCGACCGAGACGTTGCTCAACGGTCCACGTGGGCACGGAGCGCTCGCGGGGCTTAATATGGCTGATTTGTTTGGTGGAGCGAACCCGACGGATCCGAACATGGTACGTCTCATCTTTCATACTCTCTTTCGATTAGACAGCTAATCCATTTAATCGAACCGATAAGATGCAAAACATGCTCTCCTCCCCTCAATTCATGGAACAAATGTCGCGAATGATGTCCGATCCAAACCTGATGGACACCCTCATGGCCCAATCTCCCCAGTTCCAACAGATGGAACCGCAACTGCGCGCGACGCTTCAATCCCCCGAGTTTAGAAACATGATGTCAAACCCGGACACGTTACGGAATATGATGCAGATGACGGCTGCGCTGAGGCAGGCTGGGGTTGATCCGATGGGCGGGATGGGCGGGATGGGTGGTATGGGTGGAATGGGCGGAATGGGTGGACTTGGGTTCCCGCCGTTTGGTGGATTTGGAGGTGCCGGTGCCGGTGCCGGTACTGGAGCGGGCGCTGGGGCGAGAGGCGCGAACCCTGCTCAGAGCGCCAACTTGTTCGATCAAGCTGCTACGGGTGCGACGACCGCTGCTACACCTGCCGCTGGAACTGGTAATAATATTGGGACCGGCGCGACTGCCAACCCTACCTCTCCTACTGGAGCGAACCCGACCTCGCCAGGTGCGGGTGCTGCGGGATTCGGCGGAGGGAATCCGTTTGGGATGATTGACCCGGCGTTGATTCAGCAGGTTAGTAATTTCGTATCATTTTCTGATTCCAACGCCTGCTCTTTGTCATCCCTTCGATTGAAGCTAACGCCCGCTCATAGCTACTCGGCGGACAAGGCGGCTTGGGTTCCCAGGGAACAGCAGCGGGTGGAAACCCCTTTGCAGCACTCGGAGGGTTCGGCGCCCCACCACCGCCTCCGGCAGACCCTCGGCCAGTTGAAGAACGATTCCAGGTTCGTTCGTCATCCAACTGTCTTTTTCACTCGTAACTCATTTTTTTCTTACGATCAGACACAACTGCAACAACTCCAAGATATGGGCTTTACAAACGCTCAACAGAACATCCGTGCGCTCTTGGCATGTGGCGGCCGTGTCGACTCGGCGATCGAGTACATTCTAGGCGGCGGAGGACTCTAAACTGAATTCCTCGACTCAACGCTAGCTTCTGTACTTGTACCCTTCTCGAACCGCCAAGTTAATCAAACTTAGATTCGCGTGCGCGTCATCTTATAAAGGCAATGTAAAATCCCTCGTTGGCAGTCACAAACAATCATCAGATTCGGGGGCAAGACCAGTTGAATGGTCCTACGATACACATGTGTTGAACTTTGTACAGACAAATCACACATCAAGATCATGAAACAAGATCATTTACCAAACACGCGTCTCGAGCAACAAATCGCCCTCATTCGCAAGACCCAAACAAGCCTTCAAGAAACTCTCCAAAGCCGTACGCTGGCGGTTGAGCGAATTGACGACTTCAGTGCCGGGCTTGACGAGCGGAGCCTTGAGCATGTACGACAACAACGAAAGCACCGAATAGAGTGGCCCGAATTCGCCTTGGCCGTCGCGACGGTACTCAACACGGGTCAAGAGCTCGGCGAGGATCGTCAAGTCGAGGATGAGCGGTGTAGCCAAGAGCGAGTCTTCGCACGTGTTGAAGATTCCCAAGACGTTGCGTCCGCCCATGAGAATCTCGGAATTATACTCGTCGATCGCGCGCTTCGAGTCCCCGACGGCGGGGACGTACTTGATCACGACCAAATGGTCCGGATGCTCGCCCTTTTTCTCGCCCTTGGTCGCGTCGGCCGGACGGTACAACAACCGGTTCGCACCGACCATGTCGTCCACGACCGAGCTCTTGCTGATCTCCTTGCTCTTGAACTGGGCCTCTTGCGACAAATTACGTCCGTCGTTGTTGCCCAAGTGGTTGTACGACGCAATCGAGAGCGGCTTGATCCCGGCGTTGACGAGGTACTCGGCTAGCACCGACTTGATCTTGGTCTGACCGCTCTTGAGGTCGTCGCCGCCGATAAACGATCGGTGACGCTCCGCGAGCTCGATGCAGCCGGGAACAAACGTGTTCTGCGGAGCGCCGTTGATAAAGGGAGCGTCTTCGAGGATAGCGGCGACGGCAAAGACGGTGCTGGGCGACACCTCGGAGTGACTCTCGCGAATCGCCTTGAGCAGGTTGTCGGCCGTATCGTTCACGCCCGAGATGATATCGCTATAACGCTCGGTATTGGCCGTCCAAAAGACGACAACGCGGTCGAGTCCGTGAGCGGCCTTGAATTCACGAATATCACGACGAATATGTTCGACATGCGCCTGCTTATCGTCACCCGGAATAACGTTATCGGCACGCTCCGACTGGTTCGCGGCGATAAAGTCGGGATAGTAGATCGAGGCCAAGGGACGGATGTCGGCCATGTACGGAATCAACTGGCGCTGCAAGTCCCAGTCCAAGACTTGCGCCCGGTCCATCGCGGCGTCGAGCGGGTAGGACGAAATGTCCCATCCGCCAATGACGAGGTCGTTCGGGTGGACCATGGGCAAGACGTCCGAGACCGGAATGTTGAAATCGGCGCCGGTTTGGGGGTCCGTGCCGAGGCGCATGGTCGAAGCGCGGAGGAGCGAGCCGATATAGTTGGGCGTCTGGAGGCCTTCTTTCGTGCGCCAGGTGATGTTGTGCTTGTTCGCGAGGATAGTAGCCGTGAGCGTCGTGCCGTTGTTTCCGCCAAGGCCGACCATCATCAGTCTGCAACACCATTAGCGACAGCCTACTCGAAAATAAATAAATAAAAACCCACCCAGTCTTTTGAACCTTGCGCGTAGTCTTGAACTCATACTGCGACGTAGTAGGCTTGACACTAATGCGGCCGTGCTCCTTGACGACGTGGGCGCGCTTGTACTCGTACTTGGCGGTAATGTGCGTGTCCGAGTACGAAGTCACGTCCGACTCGACGATCACCGGGTCGGAACGGCGTTGAGCTGTGGGGTGGATCGGGGTGTGTTCGGAGGAGGGTGTGCTGTATCCGGTATAGGAGGGAGAGTTGGAATAGTTGATCGCGGTGGGGGCCATATTGATTGATATAAAAATGTTTCGTAAGATAGGATTTAGTGCTGAGCTAACGGCGCCGGAGCAGAGTGTTTCGAGCCTCTATGTGGGTTGTGTTTCGAACCTGTCGAGGAATGAGCCTCAAAGCCACTCAGGAGACCTCGAAAAAAACAACATACCAAGTTGATTCGAGTACATAAACTTGAAGGAAGAACCAATCAAGTAGGTTTGGTTGCCGACGAAAAAGGATTAGAGCAGTTGAGTGAGCTGGAGTTGTGAACGCGGTGGTGGGATGGAGGGAAAAGACGGCGCAGGGTTAGCGCCCATTTATGGGCCCGGCGTCGGCTCTGTTTGGCCCGTGTTGTTTTCCAATTGCCTTTTTCCGCTCTCACGCCCCCCGGAAAAACACATGCACCGCACACGCGACAGGAAATTGTTATCTGAGTCTAGAAAAGTCTTTTAATTGATTATCGTTAAATTATGGGCTGATTTCGTTGGGGCAAATTTCAACGTCTCCCCGCAAATCCGAACCTTTGCACGAGGCGCATCATTAGTCACTTGTTAGGTACAATAATCCCTGTATGAAACTCGCGCTGAGAACGCAGAGAACGTGGCATGGTGCTTGTCTAGCTTGCCACGTTTTGGGGATATGGGTATACGACACATTCTAGCACTTTCTCTCGCGTTCTCTCGCCTCTGTTGCAGACCTCGCAACAGCCAAGCCGAAAGGTTCAGCCGGCGGCGTGATACGTTCCCCGCAAATTGGAGGGTGGCGCTGTGGGGATATTGCAATTATAATTTATCTGGAGAGGCAAAAAGATTGCCGTAAGGACACGTCGAAAATGCGGAGGATCAACCTCAAAAACTTAGATTTGGGGTAATAAGATACGATACGTGGTGCAACGTGGAAGCAAAATGTGTGCAGGGGCTTAACGGATGCTCACATTCGAGGGTAGTTCACATCTCGCTGTTGTCCTTTTTCATCAACTTCGGCCCGCTCCCTACACTACGGTTCGCCGGATTTCGTTAGTTCTCGTCAAGCAAGAACGGTGCGATGAAACATGAAGAGCTCACACTTTGCCCTTTGCCAGCTTCTTCAGATACGTATTTCGTTCTCGTTTCGTAAGCTCCTTCCAGTTTGCAATGCGCGACATGGACTGCACACTCAAGAATTAGTAAATCACGACTGTAGATTGAGAATGGCTACATACACCATCGGCATTCATGATCTACTCGAAACACAAGTCCGTAATACGTCATATTGTACTTCCAAGGCAGTAAATACAATGTTAAACTCACCACTGGCCCCAATTTATCCATCACATCGTCCGCATTCGTAAAATCGATGGGCGCATCAAGCGTTCCGTCCCCAGCAGGCAACATCCCAGCAAGATCCTCTTCGCCTTCACCACGTACAAGCACTAAAACCGAAAGAACGAGCGCAAATAAGAATACAATCGTCCGCCACGTTTGCATGATGGTGAGAGTCAAGACGTGACGACGTGGCGGTGCCTATGGCACGTGATCGATCAGCGCTTATGCAGTTGGGACCTGAGACCAAACATCGCCCGCTCCACGACACCGCCTTTTAGCTGATGAGCGCTGGCTCATGTGCCTAGATCTTGTCAAAGCTGTGAGCTCTCACAAATGAAACGCCCAATTCACAAGCCTACTTCTGCCGTTTTAGTAACGCTTAGGCTCATGACTTGATCAGGCACTGAACTCTGATATACCACCCACCACTCTCGCTCCACGCATGACGTCGATACGGCACAGCTGTGCCCTCCTTAGCTATATATAGAATGCCCTCTTGGGTCTTACATCCCTCATCCCACTCTTCACACTTACATCCCACTCTTCACACTTATATTCTTAATTCATAACTATGGGCTGCACTTCGAGCAAGACATACGACGAGAAGTACTTTCCTCGTACACGAAACAGGGGCGGAGGCAGTTCCGGACGTTTTTACGGCGACGGTGGCGCCAGTGCTGGATGGGGTTGGTCTGATGGTGGTGGTGGAACCGGTCATGGAGGTGGTGGGTGTGATGGTGGAGGAGGCGGAGGCGGAGGCGGGGGTGGGGGTGGTGGAGGCGGGGGCGGATGCTGATCATAATAAGGTATGTTTTCTCTCCCTATATCTTGAGCTGGCGTGTCATAAAAACTACCGTTACCAGAGCCGTTCGTATCAGACGCATACAAGCTATAATTGCCTGTAATCAAACCGCAGGTTTACGTCCATTTTTATACCTTTGAACGTGTGTATTTGTGGACTGTAAAGGCTCTTGTCTAGTCGTTATTGACTCGTACAGATATACTCATGCATACGGGCTACACACCAGCGAATATGAGTACTAAGTATAATCATACAATTCCGCTACAGTTAGTAAACAGAAATGGTTGTAGACAAGTGAAAACTTGATATGAAAGTTATGTAGTACCTTTAGCTAGCCTACAAGTTTACGGTAACCTCAGTCTCGTTTCTAGCAGGCGCCGTCATCATCTTCAAGTTATAGTGAACTATGTAGCTGATGATCACGGAGTCAAGGGTACCACCATCCAATCAACCGCTTGACAAAATAGACTTCACGAGGCTAAGCATGACCTCTCAGTATCACGTTATACACACACTGTCAAAGTGGAAATAAGAGCTCAAAACGAGTCACAAGCCACGCATACATCTACCTTGATTCAACCAAGCGAACACAAACTAGAGATAATGTCCATGAAAAAACCATTCCGTTATTTCTCGTCGAGTAGGGAGGATACGATGAGAAGTAAAAAAAAAGCTCACACTTTGCCCTTTGCCAGCTTCTTCAGATACGTATCTCGTCCTCGTTTCGTAAGTTGTTTCCAGTTTGCAATGCGTGATATTGACTGCATGTACGAGCATTAGCAAGGCCCAACTCCAGATAAAGAATATTCACGTACACCATCTGCATTCATCGTCTACTCAAAGCGCAAATACATAGGATAGTGTATTCAAATTCCAAGACTTTACAAAGATAAACTCACCACTGGCCTAACTTATCCATCACATCGTCCACATTCGTAAAATCAATCGGCCCATCAAGCGTTCCGTCTCCAGCAGGCAACATCCCAGCAAAATCCTTTCCATCTTTACCACTCAAAAGTACCAAAACTGAAAGAATGAACACAAATAAGAATACAATGGTCCGCCACGTTTGCATGATGGCGAGAGTCGAGAAAGAACAGCGTGGCAGTGCTGCCTTAGCACGTGATCGACTGGCGCTTATGCGGCGCAGGTGGGACCTGATGCCAAACATCGCCCGCTCGCTCTACGACACCGCCTTTTAGCTGATGAGCGCTGGGTTCATGTGCCTAGGATTCGTCAAAGCTGTGGGGTTTCTGACACAAAGTGGCCGAAATTCGTGCGCGCCGCTGTTGTTTCGGCGAGGATGAGACTTATGACTGGATCAGGCAGTGAACTCAATGGTAGTTCTCGCTCCATACATGACGTCGACTCGGCACAGCTACGCCTCCGCCGAGTGTATATAAATCATCTGTTCTTGGGTCTCATGTTCTTCATCAAGCTCTCAACTCGCTCTTCATACTCATACCTTAACTCATTACTATGGGCTGCACCTCGAGCAAGACATACGACGAGAAATACTATGCTCGTCGACGACGCAGGGGCGGAGGTAGTTCCGGACATTATTATGGTGATGGTGGCGCGAGTGCCGGATACGGCTACTCTGATGGTGGAGGAGGAGGCCATGGTGGTCACGGAGGTGGGTGTGACGGTGGAGGTGGGGGAGGTGGAGGCGGCGATGGCGGAGGCGGGGGTGGATGTTAATCACAATACGGTATGTCTAGCTTCTCTATATCTGAATCTTCGTATACTAAAGCTTCTCCGGGACAGAGGTGCTCATAATCCACGCATACAAGCTATAACTGCACCTGGTTGAGTCGCCCGTTTACTTCTGAATACCCTTTTCAATGCTTGCGTTGGTCAACTGTATTACATATCGTATGATAATCTAAATTTATATCAAAGAAACCTTAATTGGGTCATCTTTTCTGCGCTATTTGCCGCAGGGACGAAAAGGACGATGATATTGCGATCAGAGTGAGCTGTGAAGTTTAGTGTTTTGAGATCTGGTTTACTCGTACTCTCCGGGATTTTTAAGTGATTTTATGATGCGTATATTAGTTATTAGTCCCAGGTATACTTACCTGATTGATGGACTGAGCCAAACTGAGCAGAACTGAGCTTATCAAAGTCGTCTAGCGTTCACATACTACCGCCGTGATGGAGTGAGAGAAAGATTTTGTGTCCTATGGAGTGGTCACAAAAAAATGCAACGCGCCAAGCCAATCATTGTCTCAGTGGCATCCTAGCACAAGACGTTCTGAGAGTTTAAGTCGATTGGCTACGACCTCTCAGTGCAAGTTGTTGGTGGAATCTAAGCACGCTGAGAGAGGGTTAAACGTCGAATTACCTAAGTCTTTTGCCACGGGGCCGGAAACAATTTTCAAATTACCTGTCTCGTCATCACAACCACATCTAGGATTCTCAACCTTTGCTGCTAAGCTTGTTAGGATACTCAAAATCCAACTACCATTGGCGGTATGTGTCAAGGTTCAGAATCCTAATACTGCGCTTAACGAAATCAAATTCGGTTGCGGGCTCTGTAAACAGCAATGAAGTCTTCTGAATCAAGGTTGAATATCTACGATGAGGCGTTTGAGGCATGGAAGAATGCGCACGCTCAGTTCAAAGCTGCGGTTGCAATGTACTCGGATGCTTGCTCGGCTTTTGATACGGCATGTTCGGGTCCTTTAGCGCGAAACGGAACCCAGTCGATGCTCGAGGACGCACTGTCTGCTTTAGACTCTGAATTACCGGGGCTAGCGTCGGATATTGAACAAGCTGTGACCGCAAATAGAGTCTTGAAAGCCTTGCGAAACAAGTCTGCAACGGTGGTTCGGATCAACAAGCTCCCTTCGGAAGTTTTGATTCGGATTTTCGGGTTACTTTGCCATTCGCGCCAGGACCTCTGTGGGGCGGATAATCCGTACAGGCCACCAAGAATATTGGCCTGCGTCAACACCTACTGGCGGCAGCTGATTCTCAGTAACAGTCACCTCTGGACGCGTATAAACCTCGCGTCGTTGGACAAACTGAGCGAAAAGCCTCTCGAGCACACACAGGCACAGCTGACGTGCGCAGGGACCTTACCGCTCGACGTTGTTCTCGACGGAACACAGCAGTGGTCTGATCATTCTCTTTTTCAAAAAATCAGGGATCTGCTTAGGGAGGTTGCACCCCGCCTTCGTTCGCTTACATACCAAGCGGATCGCCCAACGGGCTTCTCCCCTCGCGAGGTCCTACTTCATTGGATTCGACATGGGACTCCAGGGTCTGGGCATACTCTCAAATTGCTAAGCTATAGCTCGGCCGAAGTGGATGATCTTAGGCCTGAGCTCTTGCTGTTGCATTCCATATCGATGGAACAGATGGACGCATTTTTTACTCCTGTCCGACATCTCGCTCTACATCGGCATTACATAGGATGGTCGAGTGTCTTGTACCATAATTTGGTCGAACTCGATCTATCTTTCGACTCAAGTTTTCTTCATTTTCCCACAACCGCAGAGTTTGCTGCCGTCTTGTCTGCTAGCCCCGGTCTGCACGCACTCAAACTGTTTGGATTTGGGCTACAATCATCATCTCCATCCGACGCAGTGAGGCCCATACGTCTCGATCATCTAGAAATACTATTTCTAAAAGGCATCCATAGTCGTTCCTTGAAACTCCTACTCCCAATGCTTCAGCCGGGCTCCACTCCTTTGTACATGCGATTCGACGTACCAAAACGAAGTGCCGATACAATTTACTATGCGCAGCTTCTCCAACGCTCCAGTGTTATAAAACTTATGGTCAAGGGAAACGGCAACAATCCTCCCCAATCCTTGCTTGCCTCTTTGGCAGGAGTGCAACACCTGTTGTTGTATAACTTTGTCGTCGACATCCCTTTCTGGGAGTCAATGCAAAACTCGCTGGTACCACATGCTAACCAGCAGTATCCCTCAGTCTGGCCAAGTCTCCGAACATTACACCTCTTTGAATGCGGCTGTTATGGCTCTGAATACAAGCGCTATCTCAAGAAGCCGATACCGCACAACTTCATGCTATGGATATGGGTCGGGGACCAATTTTACGAGATGGACGGTTCTCAAATAAAGCGGAATTCCCCCAAGGCGCAAAAAATCCTCCGTGTACTTTCACGCTATGTCCCTGGGATGCAAGAAGTTCAGGAAAACAGAACCATTATGTTTGAAGCATGGCGCTCTGCTCTTTATTTTGCACCATACTTCTGATTGATTTCTGTCTATATTTATTATGGCACCTTGTATATATTATCATCTTATGTCAACTGGTTCTGCTTATGAAGTCTCTGATATGGCTATATTTGGGTCCAATCGACGTTAGCTGCACTTGATACATGTTTTTTTAACGCTGAATATATCCCAGTCTCTAAAGTTTATCCACCCTTCAGCTTCCTCCTTTCCTAATTCCACACACCAATCCGCTCTTGTGACCAGCTTTTCGGCTTCGATATACCTCAGCTGGCGGGTAGTGGCCGTATGAACAATTTTGTCTAAGGCTGCGTAGTCCCGAAGCCGAATGCGAGTGTCCCTCGTCTCCAGTGTCCAGATCATCCGCGAACAACGACAAAATGATCAACATTAGAATGAGTCGGTCCCTAAGCAAGACGACGAGGTTTTGTTTTGAGTGCTAGTGGCGCCAGTTGCAGAGACAGGGCCGGACGTGGTGCTCGGAACGAGTAGCTTCATCGTTGCATCAGCGACTCAGAGACTACGGTTCTCGAAAAGGGACTTAAATATGACTGAGTGAGCCACCCTAGGCCAGGAGACGCACGACGTAGCGACACGGAGTGAACAGCTAGAGTGGGCCAACGACAAGGCACAAGAGTGGAGACGGGAAGAATGACGAGTTAGGTATTGAGTGACCGAATTGCGTTTCTGTGTTTTGTCGAATCCGATGACCATGACGTACGGCGGGATTACGGGATAATTTAGTGTTCGCTGTCTCACGGGTAGTCTCGATGCGGGCTCGGCTTGGAAAGAGTGTGTCGAGTAGAACTGGAAGTATGGGTGGCGGTGATGTTTAGTTTGGTCGAGAAGCCGGATAGTATCACGTGACCTTGTACCCGCCTGGCGCTATCTTCAACTCTATCAACCACGTTGAACCTGTTGTGTTTTGCCATCCTTTCGCGTTAATATTCTTGATACCTGGAAAAATGACTGAGAAAAATAAACGGAGCCTTAAGCAAGACCTTGAACGAGGTCTCAAACGAATCAAACTGTCCTCTAGTTTGTCAGGCAATCCTGGACCCTCAACCCAATCGGCTCAACAAGCAAATACTCCACTGATGCCTGGAACTGATCCGCAACGTATGCCAGAGCACTCGGAACCCCCGCATATACCGTCTGTTGCGCCGCCGCCTCCGCCAAACGTACAGCCGAGCGATAATGCACGGAACCCGCCACTGGCGTCTATTTTACTAGTACCACCAACCATCCAACAAAGTGCGAAAAGTGAACGCTGGATCGAGCTCAAGACTCTAGCTAGTATACTGGGCAAAGGATTCAACAATTTTGGCCCTCTCAAACAAGCCGTCGAAGGTATCGTAGCCGGTATTGAGGCCTTCGAGGTAGGCATGAGTTGGTTAAGGTGGATGCGTTCCATGTTGACCGGAGATTCGACCAGACTGCAGCCCAAAACCGTACGGACTATGAGATGCTCAGAAACAACCTCAACGGGTTATTCCACGATCTCGCCGAGTTTTTCGACGCGTCGACTCCACCAATAATAGCGCCAACTATCATCAACTTCGCAAAGTGAGCCTTCGCTATAATCGTCGAATAATTGCGCCAATCATATGAGATAGAGGTATCGAACGAGAACTGGACATTGTTCGGCGGGAACTATCGGAAACTAGGACAGGAACACACCAGACGGACGTAGATCGGATACTCAAACACTATCGTCGGATCCAAACCTTGCTTCAGCGGGTAACGGTGAGTGTTTCAAACTCTCCGCCGTTTACACGGCATTCATCTACGCATAGAGCAACGTAGGGTTCAAGACCTTGCGAATTGCCGACGAACAAGCAATGGTGCGTTGGAAGCTGAATGTCAGAGAACTACACTAAGTATCTTATGATGTTGATAGGAAGCCCGGGTTAAATCCCTGCCTCATTCTCCAGCTGCGAAATATAGCTCTGCGGAGTCATCCGACCTTCGAGGTCAATGTACTCAGGACACTCGTGTCGATCTCCTAGAAGATATATATGAATGGGCATGCAACGACAGGAGCCAAAGGATCTACTGGCTGAACGGTATGGCTGGTACCGGCAAGACCACGATTGCATATAGCTTCTGCGAACGGCTAGAACACTCCAAGAAGCTAGCTGCAAGTTTCTTCTGCTCTCGGCAGTTGCCGTCGTGCCGCGACGTGAACCGAATTGTGCCGACGATATCGTATCAGCTATCTCGTTTCTCTCGTCCATTTCGGTCTGCCATATCTCGAGTGCTAGAACAGGACCCAGACATACATAACCAACCACTGCTTGACCAGTTTAAGAGCCTAATTCTCGAACCATTTGGTCAGGAAAAGAATACTCTTCCGACCGACCTTATAGTTGTAATCGATGCCCTGGACGAATGCGAAAACAACAATGGCGTAGACCGAATACTGAGCGCTTTGCTTTCATGCGTGTGGGAGCTCCCGATCAAGTTCTTTATAGCAAGTCGCCCGGACGCAAAAATACTCGATCGTATGCGTGGTCTACATGGAGAGAACGTATCTACCGAGCTGCGTTTGCATGAAATTGATCGTCCGACTGTCCGGGGTGATATCGAGACTTACCTCAGCACAAAGCTGAGGCCGTACACAAAACTTTCAGCGGCCAATCTCAACACCCTCGTAGAGCGATCGGGTGTCCTGTTCATCTACGCTTCCACTGTGGTTCGGTACATCGGGAACGACAACTTTTCCAGAGCCGAAGGTCGACTCAAACAGCTCTTGAGTCTGTCCAAAGGCGGGTCAAGTAATAGCGAGAAAGATCTAAATTTACTGTACCAAGCAGTGCTCGATGCAGCGTTCAATGACTCGAATCTGGCTGATCAGGATCGAAACGAGATGAAGCTTGTACTTGACTCTGTTGTATGCGCTCAGGAGCCGCTATCGGTAGATGTCATGGCTGCCTTGCTGGGACTTGACGCCGAGGCTGTACAAGCGGCACTACGCCCACTATTCTCAGTACTGCACGTATCTGACACGGCTCACGCCATCACCACGCTACACGAGTCTTTCTCAGACTATCTTCTCGATAGAGCTCGGTCCGGGGTATTTAATTGTGATGCGAACGAACACAATGCTCACCTAGCGAAATTATGCTTCGACCAAATCAAAATACCTAACCCGCCGTTTAACATCTGCAACCTCGAGTCCTCGTACGTGCTGGATAAGGACGTACAAGACCTACCTGCTAGAATCGAGAAGGCTATATCAAAGCAACTGCTATATGCCTGTCGCTACTGGGTCGCCCACTGTCTGCTGGTAACAGCGCCTCAGAGTCTCGCCACTAGACTCCAAGAGTTTGCATCGGAGCGGTTCCTACTCTGGATGGAGGTCATGAACCTCAGTGGGTACCTTAATGAGGGTGTTAAGGCACTTTACAGCATGCGAAGTTGGCCTATGGTACGGGGTTGACTCGAAAGCGTGGTCGGAAAACTCACAGGATGCGTAGATCGTAGACTGCTTGGACGAAGGCATGAGAAGACTTCTTCGAGACACGTGCGAGTTTGCGACTTCGTTTTCATCGACTCCGGTGATGCTTAGTACTCCTCATCTTTACGTGTCAACTGCGACATTCTGGCCGGACCAAAGCCCAATCACAAAGCACTATGGTCAACAACAAGTACGTCTGATAGCCACACAGAGTACCGCAATGAGCGCGAGAGCCGCTGCCCCTCTGGCTAGGCTGCATTCAGAGGAATATCTAGCTAGTGCAGCGTACTCACCAGATGGCGCGTGCATCGTATCTGGCTCCGTGAACGGCATCATACGTATCCGGGATGCACACACCGGCCATCCAGTTGGACAGCCGCTGGAGGGACATACTGGCGAGGTCAACTCTGTTACATACTCGCCAGACGGTACATACGTTGTATCCGGTTCTCACGACGGTACCATACGTATCTGGGATGCACACACTTGTCAGCCAGCTGGACAGTTGTTGGAGGGAAGTGTTGGTATTGTCACCTCTGTTACATACTCGCCGGACGGTACATATATCGCATCTGGCTCCTCCGACCACACCATACGTATCTGGGACGCACACACCGGTCAGCCACTAGGACGGCCGTTGGAGGGACATTCCGGGTGTGTCAACTCTGTTGCATACTCACCAGATGGCACATATATTGTATCTGGCTCCGATGACAATAATATACGGATCTGGAACGCGCACTCTGATCAACCAGTAGGGCAGCCATTGGAGGGACATATCGACGTTGTCAACTCTGTTGCATACTCGCCAGACGGTGCATACATCGTATCTGGCTCTAGAGATAGCACAACACGAATCTGGAACGCACACACTGGCCAGCCAGTTGGACAGTCTCTGGATGGACAGTTTCTGGAGGGAGATACCGACGATGTCAACTCTGTTGCATACTCGCCAGACGGTGCGTACATCATATCTGGCTTTGGATACGGTACCATACGTATCTGGGATGCGCACACTGGTCAGCTAGTTGGACAGCCGTTGAAAGACGATAATGTTGTCATCTCTGTTGCATACTCACCAGACGGCGCATATATCATGTCTCTATGTGCGTATGACCATGCCATACGTATCTGGGACGCACACGCTGATCAATCAGTCGGACGGCCATCGGAGGGACATACCAACTATGTTATGTCTGTTGCGTACTCACCAGATGGCGCATACATTGTATCTGGCTCTTGGGATTACACTATACGTATCTGGGACGCACACACCGGTCAGCCACTGGGACAGCCATTGGAGGGACATTCCGGGTATATCAACTCTGTTGCGTACTCACCGGATGGCGCATATATTGTATCTGGCTCTTGTGACAATACTATACGTATCTGGGACGCGCACACTAGTCGACCAGTTGGACACCCATTAGAGGGGCATACCGGGCGCATAAACACTGTTTCTTACTCGCCAGATGGTGCATACATCGTCTCTGGCTCTTGGGACGGGACCGTCCGTATTTGGGACGCACTCACTGGTCTCCCAGTAGGGCAGCCGTTGAAAGTACATACCAGCTCCGTCAACTTTGTTGCGTACTCGCCAGATGACGTATATATTGCATCTAGCGCTAGCAATAGCACCATAGATACCCAGGATGCATACGCTAGTCAATCAGCAGAACAGTTGTCACTGGAGGAATTACGTGCCCGCTCTGTTGACTCTGTTGCGTACTCGCCAGATTGCGCATACATTGTATCTGGCTCCGGCGATTGCACCGTCCGTGTCTGGGATGCGAACTCTGGTCAGCAAGTCGGACAGCCATTGGAGGGACCTTCCGGGTATGCCTGCTCTGTTGCGTACTCACCAGATGGCGCATATATTGTATCTGGCTCTGGTGAAAATACTATACGTATCTGGGATTCGCGTTCTGGGCACCTATTCGGAAAGCCTTTGGAGGGACATACCAGCTATATTGACTCTGTTGCATACTCACCAGACGGCGCATACATCGTATCTGGCTCTGTTGACCTCACCGTACGTATCTGGGACGCACACACCGGTCAATCAGTTGGACAGCCGCTGGAGGGACATACTAGCACTATCAACTCTGTTGCATACTCGCCAGACGGTGCATACGTTGTATCTGGCTCTCACGACGGTACCATACGTATCTGGGATGCACACACCGGTCAGCCAGCCAGGCAGCCGTTGAAGAGACAAACTGACTGCGTCCACTCTGTCACTGCGTACCCACTAGACGCTATATATATTACCTCTGGCTCTTCAGATAAAATTGACACTGTCTGGGATACCCAATCAGTCATATCATCAGATGTTCTCCAGGGGTCCCGCAACGCCATATCTCAAACAGCGCGCCCCTTGGATGTTACTCCCCAAGTCAGGCCCACCAAACGACGCGCGCCATGCAACCTCGGCTGCCAGATCGACTGCCCTCACATGACTTGGAAATTAGATAAAGACGGCTGGATAGTTTTTGACGGTGACAAACTCATTTGGGTTCCTCCCGATCTTCGAGTGAACCTTGTACGTCCCGAGAATATTGCTTTGGTTTCCAGGAGTGGCTTTTTACAACTTGATCTTGACCATAACAAGCTAGGGAAGTATTGGTACAAGTATTTTCAACCTGGGAGGTCTACTGGACTATGATTGAGTCAGTAGGATGTAGCGTTTGATTCAGCACCATGACTTGTAAGCCGGCTGCTATGCTGTCCGATTTGTATGTACTTGTTCGTAGAACATTTGATCGTTTGGCTTTATATGATGGTCATGGCTTTCCGAGCTAAGTTATTTTCTTACCGGCCTGGATCATCAGATCATACAATGGAAACGAGGTCTGTCCCAACCCATACAGATAGTCTCCTAGTGATCCACGGCAACCTCATCAAGAGCTTTCTCTCCCATGTAGTTTCAAGGCGAATGATCTCGTGACGAAGCTCTCAATACAAGTAAAGGCTCAACAAGGCCAAATCGCCTACATAATGGGAACGACACGCCGGTCTCTACGGCGAGTCGACTTAGACTCTATGAAGGTGGGGCGATTAGATAACTGATAAAATGAGGATAAAGTAGTGGATGTATGCGATTGAGCTTGATGAGAGAACCAGGTAAAAGTCGCTGTAGTTTGAGCGGCGGTTATATTTAGTATATATAGACACATTGACAATAGTAGAAAGAAGTACGCGAAGACATTCGCGTACATATCATGTGAACAAATCATGAGAAAGGGCACATGAGAACGAGCACATGTAGATAAGACGCGATACACAAAAGAGAAGAAAAGCACAATGGTGCTTCGGTAGAGTACAATAGACTCAGACCCCCGTATTACTGGACCCAACTCGCATTGGATGCACCGCCCCAAAACGCCGTTCATAAACAAAAACATACTGGTATACCAACATAAAACATATAAAACGCATACAACCACCAAAATTACACACAAAAGATACATGCGCACAGCGTATTAAGATCAAGTCAAACAACATGAAACAACAACTGAAATCTCCCGAAATACAGATCATAGATATATACCACAATACATCTAACCCAGTCCCGGTCAGTCCGGTCCTCCATATGTGCAAGTAAATTGGTTCGGGTCCGAAATGTCACGGCCCCTATTAGATAATGTGCGCCACCCAGAAAAGCTGAAGTTAAGCAAGCAGCCCGCGCAAGCCATCAGCTACACCCCGGATCGGCGGTCTCGACGCCGGGTTCACGTTCCAGCACGCCTGGAGCAACAACCAGACTTGATCCGAGCGTGGTTTGCTTTGCAAAAGCACTGGTGGTCGGGGTGGGTATCGGCCTTTGGTCGCGACTTCGAGAATGACGCTCGCGTCTGAAAGGCCCGCGAACGGAGCCAAACCTGACCAAATCTAAAAAAGTGGTTATTATCTCGCAAAGGATTCATGAGAGAAAGATTTACCTCGAGAGCCGTGCAGGCAAACGCGTAAATATCACTCTGGAACGTCCGGATCCCAGGGAACTTGGTCACGTGGTTCAAGGTATGATGTAATTCTGCGAGTGCAATTCGCATATTAGCATCATGTCAAGACAAGGCCAGAAGAAAGTGGAGAACGTACCAGGCGCCATCCATCGCGCGTCCGCCCACTGAAGCCCCCACTGCGGGAACCCGAGCTCCTGGTTCCGCTCGATCGCAGTCATCACGCCGTATCCAGTAACTAGAACGATTCATCAACGTCTATCTCCCGGATGGTTAGCGTAGACAACATACCAAGCACCCGTCCATCATCTGCAACAAGTAGATTCACACCCCTGAAATCTCCATGTACCACTATAACCAAACACCACCATTCAATCATTTATCCCTGGCCGCTAAGGTAATAAAGAAACTCACGTTTCGCATCATCATGCAAATACCTCAACCCCTCCGCAGCCTCGAGCACAAACCTCGACCGATCAGCGCCCGGATTCGCCATCAAGTGTTGAATGACAGTTCCGTGCTGCACGAGCGGCATGACGAGTCCGAATGCGCCGTGCCGGGGTAGGACGACGCTGATGAAGGAATGGATATGTGGATGGAAGAGTGTGCGCCAGACGTCAATATCTCGACGGAGTCTCTGCAAGTCTCAGGTCAGGTTTAAGTTATGTGAGATGGGTATGGAGTAGGCGTACCCTCCGAATTTTAGTAGGCGACTCGGCAGCTCTCAAGCACCGTACTGTGACAGCTTTGGTCCCAAGCCATAGCGCATGACTATCGCATATACCATCAACACCCACGCCCAATAATCTAAGAAAAAACTCACTGAGAAAAACTAACAGCATCCTGAGCATACGCCGTCCGACTCATCCTCGAGATCTCATTCGTAATATCCCGTTCGGCGGGGTAATGGCCTGTCATTTCGTACAAGTAGATCAACGCCTCGCGGAACCGCTGGGAATCGGGATGTCCAGTCGCAACGTCCTAACCAACCCGCAACCCATAAGCACACCAACCCTATACTCCAAGTCTTGAATAATACTCACCTGCCTCAAAACCTGCATAAACGCATCAACCTCATCAAACCCGCGCCTCGCCATATCCTCCAACCCCCTCGGATCATCCAACACATCCACCGGGTCCATCCTCCTCACCACCCCTCCTGCCCCTCCTGCCAAATTCGGCGTCGACCCGTTCACCCCAGGCGTAGAATACCCAGGTCCAGGCGACTGGTTCTCGCTCCTCGGTCCTTCCGCCATCCGGTTCGGGTTCACGTACGGACCACCGCCTCCATTGTTATTCGCATATGTCCTAGTAGGTTCGGCGGTAAGAGTCGAACTCCCAAGGGTCGAATTCGATTTCGCAGGCGTGTTGGGATTCGTGTATGCTTTGTCAGACGTGTAGTCCGACCCGCCTCGGTCTGATCGCGGTCGAGCGTTTGGATTGGAATATACCTGCCCAGGCGTTGAGTGTTGTTGGGACATTGTACTAGGGTTTGAGTACACCGGCCCTGGCGAGTCGCTCAGATCCCGAGGCGGGATTGGGTCTATAGGCGATGGCGAGACTCCGTTATAGATCTAATCAAACGCAATCAACCAATCAACCCCAAAAAGATAAAGAAAATTAAATAAACGAACCTCAAACTGCTGACTCCTCGCAAACTCGATAAGCTCCGCGCTCATGTTCTGCACATACTCCCTCACTCGTCCCGAATGCTCTCCGCGCGGGATCCGGCTGAGCTGGACGAGGATCGAACGAAT